>CM038217.1:117119128-117433177 GCA_021442155.1 Cymbidium sinense
TGACTGAGAAAGTTTGGTAGGTAATTTTGAGCATCATTAGAAATTCTCTCTCTCTCTCTCTCTCTCATGTATGTATATCTTTTTTACCGGTCGTAGCAAAAAATTTTATCCCAAAGTCAGGTGGCGAGAGAGTCAAAAAGGATACAGTATTGGGTGTGCTTCACAAAATTTTCAAATTTTGTCATTTCTTCCTCTTTATTTATCATGTATTTTCCGGGGTGATGGCGAAGAAAAATAGCATTGATGGCTATATCGATATATCATCCTTATCGGATAGTTTAATGGTGTTCCACAGAAAATTTTACTTCCTAATGAGTTGGTGGCCATTGTTGCTAAAATTCGAGCAGTTCACCTCCACCAGAGTACTTTACTGTTTCTGAGATGATTCTTCATGCGGGACTGCGATTCCCTTTGGCTCCCGAGTTGATTGAGATCTTCAAAATATGTGGTGTAGCTTTGTCACAATTTTCATTTAAAGCTTTAGTGGTCATCGTTGGTTTGACTATCTTCTTTAGAGAGCGTGGTGTTACTTTGAACATCAAATACTTGTGTCGAATGTGTAGATTCACATGTGATACTCAGGGACGTGTTTCTTATCGGACTATAAAGAATTGGATAGAATTTTCAGCACGGGATCCCTCTAAAAATTGGTCTACTGGATTCTTTTTTGTGAAAAATGAGTGGCCTTCCTGAGAGATGGGAAGATTGAATGACCTTCGGATCCATTCTTGATTGAAGAGAATGAGATCTTGGCAACTCTTAATATTCACGATGTAGAAAGCTTACATGAGTTACGTCATTAGCAATATATAGTTGAAGATAGAATGTTCAAGGTTGGCCTTTCCATCCAGGCGGGAGATCTCATTCTTTTCCACTAAAGTCAAGTAAAGGTGATGAAAGGTCTCCTCATAGGGTTCTTTCAAGCTTCGTCATAAAATCGGTGGTGTGTTTCTTCCCTAAAGAAAAGAAGACATGTCGAAGTGACTCGTCGGATATCTGAAGATGTTAGCCCCAGTTGGCACGAGTTTAGTTTTCAACTCATGATGGGAGTTCGTTTCTAGCCGCACATTCACGAAGAGGTGTTAAATCACATATGCATTGGGCATCAATGGCGGATGAATTAGTGCGTTGTCTTCCCTTCTTTCTTCTTTTCTTCTTTTCCTCCTTCTTTTTTCTTTTATGTAATAGAGTCCGACTTTGGAGGATGTGCTTGGGGTGCGGTGAGCTAGTGAACATGTTGACTTCTCTTTCTCTCAGTGTTAGGAGGTGGGCACTCGTGATGGTGAGGGTGAGTGAGGGCAGAGACTATAAGAGAAAAGACTCAAGGCACTTACGGTGAGAGAAGAGCTCTCGAGAAGAAAATATTACAAGATCATCTTTAGAGAAAGCATATAATGTCGAAGCAGTAAATGAAATCTCCTTGAAGGGTGGAAGACTTTAAGAACTCTTGGCTTATCATGGTACCATGTGAAGACCATGTCAGCTTCGTAATCATATTCTTGATGTTGAAGTGAAGGATTTGGAGCACCAATGTTTAGAGGAGGGCTTCATCAGGGTTCTAAAGGAATCGCTTAGTGCATCACAAGGCGAGCTAGTATTGAGGATCTATCTCGACCAAGTATCACTTGATTGGAGATGAAGAGTTGAGAGTGAGTTGAGAGCATCTCCAGTGGTGGAGGAGGCGTTGATATCACCGCGATATGATGTAGCATCGAGGATGCATTTTTTATCTATGTATTGTTATTAGTGTGTATCGAATCTTGATTCTTTCTTATATCATCATGTTAATCTTTGTCAATGATTTTTTTTAGATGATACTCTTGTTTTATTTTTTATTTGAGGTAATTAATGAATATTATTGACGGCCTAACTTTACTGGATGAGGTTGAATTGAATCCGAGGATTTTTGACCAATCAGGGTTGTTTGTCAAAGTGTTACTTGATGGCGTTAACACGTATGGAAGAGGGGGGATGTCCACCAAGGACCTTTTGACTATCCAGGTATAAAGTGTTACTTGATGGCGTTAACACGTATGGAAGGTGGGATGTCCACCAAGGACCTTTTGACTATCTGGGTATCGCAAAGTGTTACTTGACTTCTTACGTATGGAAGAGGTCAGATCAAGTCCCCTTGGGATTGATTATGCCGATTGAGATACAACGTGAGTTGTATATTTCTCAAGTGGGAGGATTAAATGAAGAAGAAAGCTTGTAAGAAAAACTATAAATTCATTACTATATAAGTTGGTGATACAATCATAAGAGATTTTAACAGATATGAGTTTCAAGAAGAAATGATGACAATAGTAAGTCTTTATCCCACTAAGTGGGTGGCTACATGAAGAGGAAATGACAAGCGAGATAAATAAAAGTTGCAATAATTATGCGGTAGAATTGCGATAATATTTTGATTCTCGGTGTTCCAAGTTGAGTAAAGTTTTTCCCTCTAGATCCTTGAGCTTGAAAAGTTCACTTCCATAGCTATAACCACATATGGGTCATCCCAAAGAGGTGAGAGTTTATTGCGTTGAGGGCCTTTGCACGAGCTTTAGACTTAGGACCAAGTCACCGAGATATGGGATGAGTTTTACTCTTACATTGAAGTGAGCTACCCTTTGGTGATAGGAAGCGGTCAGTAGTGTCATCGAGTTTGAGTAGTAGGAGTCTTTGTCGAGTTTTTCTTCATTACCATCATGATCGAATAATTGAACTCTTGGACTTGGAACCCGATATCTCTTGATATAATAACTTACTGAAACACAAGTTATATATATCTCTCTCAAGTGGGTCGTGATGTAGTCGGTAAGCCCAAAGAATATTAAGCTCATATTGCCGACCTTCTTAAGGCGTGTTTTTAGTCCTTTGAGTATAGTCTGTTGGTAGCTTCGTAGTTTGAGGATGTTTACTGTGCGGCGAATGTGAAGATCTTTGCAAGGATAAAGACTTTTCATAAATTGGGTTCCATTGTCGGTGATGATCTTTGCGGGAAGAATCGACATACTTATATTTTTCAAACAAATTATTTAGCATTTGCCTCCATAATTTTAGCGAGTGGTTGCTTCCACCCATTTAGTGAAGTAGTCGGCTAAAATGATAAACTTTGCCACGATCTATCGAAAAGGTCCATGATATCAATTCCCCAGAGCAAAAGGCCGCGGGCTTTGAAGGGATGAGAGCTTATCGACATGTGAGAGGTTAGAGTGCAAGACAACTTGCACATTTTTTGTGAACTCAAGGCATCTTGTTTCATCGTAGGCCAATAGAACCCTTGCCTTATAATTTTAAGCTGGCGCCCTTCTCCACATATCCACAGTGAACCTCTCTTAATGCATAATTGGCCTCGAAGGTGAGAGAGGTATTTGAGTGCAGTCGAAAGCTCATTTGTATAGTTCACCTCAGATAATAGTAAAGTTTGAAGCTTGTCTTGGAGATGAGTTGTAAGTTGGGTCTTGAGGAAGGTTCCTTCTTGTAGAAAAAGGCGGATGGGGTCCATCCACGAATGTTCCTTTATCTCATTAATGATTGTATTACCCGACCCAGGATCTAGGAAAATATATTTCTTCAACATGCTTTCTCTTAAATAGATCTCCGAGCGGATGTAGCAAGCTTAGTGAGAGCGTCGACAGTATTCTTCTCTGATATGTGAATGATTTGATGTGTCTTGAAATGGGCAAGAAGAGACTTTACCAAGTGGAGATATTATGTGAGGATTATGAGTATTAAAGTTTCCCTCAACTTGGGAGGCTGAGCTAAGGTGTGGATTACTAAGTCTTGAGCTTCACAATCAATGGAGTCTCAACCTGCGATGAGAGCCTCATATTTGCATATTATTAGTTGCAAAATTTTAGGGTGAAGTCCATACTCTAAGGCGGGAAATAAGTAAGATTCACAGTATTTCACGAGCTCCATCAACATAGAGGGTCCATTGAGGAGGAAGGCATGTAGCGATAGCTCAGGTTGGTGCATTCCTATAAAGTCTGAGTGAGACTTATATAGAGGTAGAAAATTTATATCAAATTCAATTCTATAGACCATTTAATTAACCTCCCGGATGCTTACGGTTTTACGTAGGATGGCCTTAATGGTAAATGAGTGTAAAACATCGATAATATGAGCTTGGAAGTATGGGCCTAATTTTTTGAGAAAACTAAAACCAGCCACCTTATCGCAAGTGGATAAGCGACTTTCTATATAGAGAATTTTGACATAGTAAATTGGTTGTATATTACATCTTCTTCTAAAATTAATCTTATCGTGTGGGAAGAGGCGTGAGATATAAGTATAACATCTCTCCTTGAATAGGCTTGGATAGTAGGGTGGAGATGCTAAATACTCCTTTAGTTGCTCAAAGCGGTGACATTCATCGGTCCAAATTATTATTTTTTTAATATTTTAAAGAATGAAGTATTTATCCCAGAGCGGCTAGGAAGCGGGATAACACAATTCAGTCCATTCCAAATGTTGAACTTAATATTCTTGAGTCATATCTTTGAGAGCTTTGATTTTCGGGGTTGGCCTCTATCCCGGTGGGTTACCATAAATCAGAAATTTTCGGCGTAACCCCAACATTTGGTTGGGTTGAGTCGTATATTATAAGAAGGTTAAAGCATATTTCTAAGTCGAAATATGTTGTGATTCTTCAACTTTTTCTAACATGTCATCCACTATATATTTATAAGGTCTTTAAAATCTTATTCATAAGGGTTGATAGGTAGCACCGGTATTTTTTAATCAAGCGGCATAACTTGGTAGCAATATAAACTTTTATATGTTTGAAATGTTGTAACTTCTTCATCCATTGGGTCCATTTTATTTGGTTGTAACGAGTAAGCATCAAAAAAGCGAGCATTTGATGTCGAGCATAGCATCAACCAATTGATCAATTCGAGGAAGAGAAAAATTATCTTTGGGCAAGCTTTTATTAAGTTGTGTAATCAATACACATTCTCCATGTTCCATTTATGCTATGTAGGGTAATGTACCTCGTCATCAACAGAGCTTGTTAACTTCTTGTTCAATAGCTTGGAAGCGTCGGGTGCAAAACTTCTTCTTTTGGATGATGGTTTGAATGTTGGATCAATCTTGAGGAGTGCATGATTACATTGGGGTGACCCGACATATCATGGACTCCAAGCGAAGATGTCTTGATTTAGAAATTATGTATTTTTTCTTTGTTCTCGAGAGATCCACACTTGTTGTTAGTGGTTGGTCATCGATAACAGAGAGCAAGTCTTCTATAGCTTTGGGTACTTCTTCTCAAAATTAAAATCTTGATCTTTGAAGGTCCGAGAAGGCGTGGTTGAGCTTATCGAGGTAACATGATTGTTTCTATCATTGATTTCCACCCAACTCCAACGGGGTTGAAATTTCATCTTAAGATGAGATCTTGAAGTGATTACTAAAATTGATTGGAGGGGAAGATAGTTATATTCGACTTGACCACCATGAATTGGATTAAATGAGTCACTTGTTGAGAAATTCAAGGACAACATGAAGGGTGATTGTCCCCTTTACTACGGGGATTATCAAACGTACAATGGTCTGCGGGTTGGAGCTTTTCTAAGCTCATGCTAAGAAATGTGGGTAAAATAAGACATCAACTCCCATTGTCAATCAAAATTCTCTTAACATTATAGCATGGGTCACCGATTTCTGATGACAAGTGGATCTTGATGAGGAACATGGACTCCTTCTAAGTGCAGTCATTAAAAGTGATGGAATGATCGAGACTTCTTTAACTCGGCTCTTGAGGTGGTGAGAACTTGATTAGATAGTATTGGTCCTCTCTGTAATTATTTCAATTTCTGATGATTATTTTTTTATTATTTACGTGATGATTGTCGTTGCCCCAGTTGGAGGTATGTTTGTTTGAGTGATTGATTCTTCACAAATCGTAGATATCCTTGTTGAATGAGCCTCTCAATTTCTTCTTTGAGTTGTTTGCATGCCTAGTAGTATGTCCGACTTGATGGAAGTGACAATATTGCTCTTAATTTCTGAATTTGGTTTTTGGATGGATCGCCACTTGATATTTTCTTCATCTCGAATAGCCATCGGAGGTTAACATGAGATGTGTTTTGGGTGTGTATTCCTTTTCGGGTGGTTCCGTCGTTGATATGGTGGAGGGAGATCGGCGCCTTGTTGCTTCTTTTGATGGGGATCGGTCCGTATTCCAAGGTGCTCTTATATTTTTGTAGATTGTTCAAATTATTTGCGATGCGTGTAGCTTCATCGATAGAGATTTGTGCTTCCGATGAACTAAGTCAGCATATGAAGGACCGTATCTCACATTAGTGACAGTAAAAGGCCACAGACGAGTCCTCCAAGAAAACTCCTCTTAATAGTTGAGGTCTCAGTATTTGGCGAGCTTCTAAGGAGAACCTGAAGTATTCTTAAGTGATTTCATTTTGGAGAATGCGGAGAGATGGGAGGAATCTTTAATGATCCTCTATTTGCAATGATGTTCTACAAAATCTTGGCGAGTTCTTCAAAGGTATGGATGGATTCCCTTGGAAGGAGTAGAACCAAGTGTGAGCTTGTCCTTGAGGGTAGCGGAAAGACGACAAAGCGGTGTGTCGAGCTTCGTTGGATATGCATGATGGTCCATAATGGTCGATATGTTCATGTGGGTGATTGCCCCATCATAGGAATCAATGCTGGAAGCTTGAAACTACATGAATAGGATGTTGAAGAATAGCTTTAGCTAAGGTGAGGATCATCAGATGAGGGGAGATGATTTTGTCTTGAAGGTGAAATTTGTCTTGCATTAAGCGTCATAATTACGCACATATAACATGAGTGGGGTCAACAAGGCGAGAATGTGTCAAGCTACCATAATTGGTGGATTAGTCGGTTGGGCACGTGATGGATGAGTAGAACTAGCGGTGTCGAGAGATCGACATCCGGTCTCTGAAGGAACTTGATGTCAAGGAGATTAGCATTTTGACCTCCCATGCTAACGATCGATCTTGGGGAGATGTGTTTGTATGATTGGTGTGTTCCTAAGTCGGATCATCTCATTTTGAGACTCTTCCATTCGTGACACAATCTTCTAAAGAGATTCTTGTGCTCCTTCAGCAGTCCATCGAGGGGAGTGAGGCGAAGGAAGCGCATCCTTGGTTTAAGTTGGTTTTGAGAGTGGCGGAGTTGAGGGAGGCTCGTGTTCAGAGTGTGCTATTGGCCATAATGAGGTGTTCAAAAGATTGAGTTCTTTTCCCAGTGGCGTAGCTGATGCGTCTAGAAAATTAGTTGTGGTAGAGTGAAAGTTCAGCCTTGTTATAAAATCCAACACATGTATTTAAAGAGTGAACAAGAAAACTCAAATTTTTTACTGGAAAAATCTCGAAAGAGGAAAAATCAGGGCTTGAAAAATTCTTCCACTATGTTTGAGTACAAAATCTTCCGATAGGATTACAATGTATATGAGAAGGAACAATAACTATGTAGAGCGTTGGTGTGTATTCTAGTGGTAGATGATGGTGAAACGGCGAGGACATCGGCCCGATGAAGGTCTTCATGATGGAGACCGGCAGATTGATGGCGGCGATGTGGCGGCGGCGGTTGGCAGCGGTGGTTGGCGAGCCGTCAGTGGTACGATTGTGCTTGGAGGATCTTCAAGCTTTAGAGCTCTCTCTCTTGCTTGGCTCCCCTCTTATGAGGAATGAGGGTATTTATAGATTGGAGTGGCGTCTATAAATACATGCAAAATGAACCACTCCACTTCATGACGGCTCAAAATGATTCCTTTGATCATTTGATGTATTTTAAGTATTTGAATGCTCAAATGAAATTAGAGATCTTGAGCTTGTTGTCGAGCTCGATTTTTACACTCCATTTGGGAATTATTTAGGGATTTAAGCGATATCCCAAAGTTTTGATATTTTAAGTGCTTGATCTCGACGGTTTCATCTTGGATCACTTTTTATCAAGATTGGTGCTTCAGTAAAATTTTTGAGTGTCATATCAAATATAATCAATGCTTATCATTTTAGGTTAATTCCATAAATCATTATTGTCACCTAATATTATATCATTGCTAGAATGATAATTAACATGATTGACATTTTATTGACAAAGCACCAATATACCATCCTCAAAGATAATATATCTATTATGATTAATCTTATATGACTTGCATTACTTTTATTTATACTTTATTGACAATATTATCATGATGCGTTCAACATTAAATCACCATTATAATGAGGTTGACACTTATTGTCTTCACCATAATATTTATTTATTTAATTTTTCATCACCATAAGGTAAGCCCTCACCACATCGGCATCAATGCGTCATTACTTCTAAGTTTGATCTTATCATTAATAATAATTGGTCACCTTCAATAATAAGATTATGTTTGTTGTTTAATTACTCATATCATAATCAAAATTGGTGTATCATAATAATAATAACCTTGATATTTTCCATTGTCAATTACAAATGCATATCATTAATATTAATATCGATGCTTTCATTTTTTTTTGCTAATGTCGCCATTTTATCACTAAGGTTATTGCTCTTCATTTAAATAAAGCTAATGCCTATCTTCACCACCAAGATTGATACCTTTATATTTATCATTCTTCTCTCTTATAAAAATGATCAAACAAATTATTGATAATCTTATGACAACCCAATAATAGCTTACTTTACAAAGAATCTACTTTCTGTATCATCAATACTAATATTATACTTTTGCAATCACCAAATTTTACTTTAATGGCCACTAGGGTTAATATTTGTCATCACCAAATGGCCATATTCACTATCAATCGTCCATATCTTTATATTAGCCATCTCTTATAAAATACAATCAACAAATCAGATCATTTAATAATACTTTAATGCTCAAATACTTTTTTTTTTAACCATAGAATTCATTTTCTAAAATGCATTGTCATTACATTGCATTAAAACTTTCTCTAGTTATGTATATGTATCTTTTAAATATATAAAAAAGTAACTAGTATAATTTTAATAAAAGGATTCATAGTTATCTTTTTTTTTTTTTTTTATAAAATCTTCTATCTCTCATAAGATATCTTATATATATGTACAGATTCTTGTTCAATATTAGTGTTTAAATCTCTCTATCATCAACATATTTTAATAAGTAGTAATGTTCTTTCACATAATTTTATTTTGAGATTTATATACATATCACATAAATCTTATATATTTATATCTTACACTTAAATTTTAATATTTACATATAAAATATTTAAATCTTTAATATCATATCAAAATATCACTATCATCTACTAGTTTAAAATAAAAAATTTTCATATATAGAAAATTCTTATATCATATAAATATAGAATTTTGATATTATATATATATAAATGAATAAGAATTTCGTGATATGTAAATTCTCTTTTATTTTTATGCACAAGCTGTCAAACAGTCCTTTTAGAGTCTAGCTGACATTATAAATAAAACAATTAAGAATAAGAGTTATCTCATGCCTCGCTTTTGTTACAAGTGATAATGAAATCCGTCTTATTCAAGGAGACTTCTTGGAGTTTAAAACTTCTTTTAATTTCTAATTACACTGAATGGATTGAAATGATGGAATTTAATAAATTTTATTTATTTATTTTACATTATGCTCTATCTACGAACAACCAAAAGAGTTGTATTTGAAACTCATCGTTATTTGAAAGATTAAGACATATTTGAGATCATTTTTTTTTTTATTTTACTATTATTCTAATATATATTTATAATATTTTTTTTAAATGAGTCGATTTTTTATAAAATATTCAAAATAATTAGATATTCTTAATTTTTTTTAAAGCTTCTTCTTTACTTTACCATCTTGTTATCATTTGTGATTGTCGTCGTTTATCAGTATATTCTCTATTAAATCTTGTGTTTTATACGGCTGTTATCATCATCCATAAATCAATTTTAATATTTAATTAAAATTTATATTTTAGATATTTTTTTTTCAAATCAAAACAGAAATAAATTAACTCCTGCTTGTCCATAAGTTAGTTTACTGAAAGATAATATATATATATAATAAACCATGAAAATTATCCTTTTGCATGCAGAACATATATTATTCTTTTCTTGTCGTGCGTTCTGTAGAAGAATGACTTCATTTGATCGGATTGATGTTAACTGTAAAATAAATCGAGTTAAAGCTTGTTTTTTAAATTGCAAAAAAATTTATTTTTTTCAATTTTGATACAATATTTCATTAACTTCACCATCAAATACTAGTGAACCTAAACACTAAATAAGGCTTATATCAAATTGAGTTCGAGTAAGTAAATCTTAAATTAAAATAAAAAATTTATATTTTAAATCTAATTTTAAATTAATTTAAACAAATTTTCAAAATTTATCAAATATTCTATAAAATTTTAAATTATATATATATATATATACACATTTTCATATTAGAGAGAATTTTTATTTAAATCAAAATTATTTTGAATTCAAACCAAAGTAGAAGACTCTACTTTGAAGTATATTTGAAATTTCGAATAAAATTATCAAATATTTAAATAAAAAAAAATGTCGCGATGATTCTACAGGGCTTTACTTTGCTTTCTATAGATCTGACAAATAAAACATAATTCTGGCCGTGATTTTTATGATTCTTCGTGGCATGCGCATTGACTTGATTATCTCATGAAGCCTGTCTGTTACCTTACTGTCCAATGTGATAATTTATTTTCTCAGCCTACCTTGAAACCTTGGAATATTTAAAAAAAAAATTGTTTTGGATGAATTTTAAAGTTTTAATTTATATGATATATATATATTATATCTATTTTGAGATTACAAAATTTTCATATGCAGTAATAATCTTAAAACAAAATAAGACAATTTTAATACTCACTTTAATATAAATTTTATTAAAATATTCAAACACTATTTTTTTTCGTTAAGAACAATGCTGGTAATTATCTTAAGACGAATAAGTCAAAATATAGTTTTTTTTAAATTTTACAAAATGATCCTCCAGTAGTTTCTTTATTGAAGATGCTGGAAGAATAAACTAAAGTTGATCATTTATTTCATGAAATCTGAGTTTGGGCTAAGAAAATTATTAAGTAAAGAGTTTAGATGTAAATTTTACTATCTTGATAATATAATATAATATGATGATTATCAAATAAATAAATTAGATTGTGTATTGTGAAGTCTTTATATTTTTATTTGTATATATAGGCGATTATTATTGTAATTAAAATTACATAAATACATACTTTAATACTCGTATGTATTGATTGGTCGTATATTCTTTATATTTTTTAGAATAGATGTATATATCTGATATGCACATAATAATAACTCAGGAGAAAATTATAGACTATATATTATAATTAAAATTTATAAGATTTTCTACTCATTAGTTTATTTTAAGATAAATTTAAAATAAAAAATATATTGTATTTATCTCTAAATAAATTTAACATATCATTGTAAAAATCATACTTTTAAATTGCTGAAAAAGGTCTTCAAACTTCACAACATTCTTAGGATGGGGAAAAGATGTGCTTCAAATTAGGTTAAGATGGATTTGAAAATACACTTCAAAATGAGTGCAATGCATAGTTCAATAAACTTTTATATTATATTTTTGTCAAAACAAATTCAAAAGCTTTAACATCGGATCAGAATAAATGTGGCATAATGAGCTAAAGAATGATGCCTCCAAAGTTGCGAAATAGTGTTAGTAGCTTATTGCTCAATATTTTATGAATAAATATTTAAATGTCATATATTTTAGTAAGGATTTATATACAAATAACACAATTCTTATGAATTTATATATCTAATACTTAAATTTTAATTTTTTACATATATAATATAATCTTGATATCACATCAAAATATCATAAACAAAAAGTGGAATTTTTAAACATAGAAAAATATTAGATAAGTAAATTTAACTTAGATGTTAGATATGTAAATACATAAGAATTATATGATTTGCATGTAAATCTTTCTTTCTAGTATTATAATTATGATACTAGTAGATTAATATTATCATACATTTATATTAATTAGATCAATTTTTATTTATAAAATCACTCTGTTCTATTAGGTCATTGTTGATTCTTTTAAGCCAAATAATCAAACATTGACAATAAAGACTTCAAAAGACAACTTGTGGTCAAATACATATTAGTAACTAACTAGTATATATTTTTTTAATTAGCTGATCTTAGAACATTTATGTACATAACATATTATTTTTATACATTTGCATATCTAATATCTAAAATTTGATATTTATGTATTTGCATAACATTTTCCTATATATGAAACTATGCATTTCACTTTAAAAAAAAAAATAATGATGATATTATTTTTGATATAATATTAAATATTCAAGTGATATTTATATCAAAATTAAAGTTTAGATATATAACTATAAGAGAATAGTATACTATGCATGCAAATTCTCCTTAAGTTATTATTTTATTAAAATATAGAAATAATTTTTTTATCTAATATAAATATGTAATGTAACATCCTATATCTAATCCTTATAAATTCTATTTTATCTGTGAGCTAATAGATATTTATCTTTCTATATGATTGTCAACTTAAATTTCTTTTCAGATATTTACCTGAAAATTATTTTTATTATTGTAATCATTATTACCATCGACAAGATACTTTTTCGCAATACATTTAAAATTTTTATTATTTAAGTTTTTCATTCACCTTATAATTATAGGTCAAATTATCAACCTCCAAAATGCCTCCACTGATTGGACTTAGCTTGAATGAATTAAAAAACTATTTATGTTCAGTTTGAGTTCGAGCCGAGCTTTTGTATAGATGTTCAAATTTAGCTGTTTAATTTTATCTATGTTTAAGTTTGATTTATTGCTTATTTGAAATAATCGATATATAATTAGTTAATTAATGAGTTTTAAATGATCTTAATTTTTTACTAGAATTATCCTTTTAAATCTCATATAAGTTTTCCACACATTACAAAATCTAAATTCTAAAAGAAATTAAATCATGAAAAACTTAATAGGGATAATTTGGCTAGCATATATAAAAAATTAAATATTCTCGATAATATGATGCACGATGAGTCAATCATACACCTCCACGTCTTCACATTGAAAAGTTGCGTCAAATTATCAAAATATTTAACTCTTAATTTTATATATGTTTTAGCCAAATTACCCCTTATTAAATTTTTATGATTTAATTTCTTTTAAAAGATTTATTAATGGATAACTTAAGATTTAAGAGGATAACTATAACAAAAATTAGAAACTCATTTAAAATTATATTAATGGATAAATTAAGTTTGAATATTTATCAAACTGTCTGTTCGAGCTGAACGAAATTTTTTTAATTTATTCAAGCTAAGTCCAATCTAATAAGTACTTCGATTCGATTACATGGTGTGAGTTTAGTTGCTCTTAAGACTTAAAAAAAAAAAAAAAAAACGAAGCTGTATGGCACTGATGTTGATAAGAAGGGCACCATACTATTGTCCATCTATGCTGCTGACATAAAAATGTAGACTGAAAAAAAAATGTTGAAGGTGTGCATTTTGTGTGTGTATATATATTATTTATCAGATTTTTAAATACTTCTGCTGGATTATAATCAAAACAAATGAGATTTTTGTTCTTCTCAAGAAGTGATTTCCAATATGACAATGGGATGCTTTTCCATTGGAAAAGAGCTCCAAAAAAAAAAAAAAAAAATTTTATTTGAAAGCTACCTCCAAACTTCAATAATATAATATTAAGTGACGTTCTATAATATATAACTGTTATGTATTTATTATAATATAACTTCAATTCACAATAATTGTGCATCAGGTGAACACCGCTTAGATCTATATTATTGGAGTTTGAACTAAGCGTTATGTTTAGACTCCAAACATAATAATCTCTTTTCTGATATATATATATATATATATATATATGCTTTCAGTGGAATATAATATTATAATTTATTTGGTCGTGGTGAATATTTCACTATATTAATAATATACGCTATTATGTCATGGAAACCAACTACTACTTCTATTATTATTAGGAAAGTTTATATACATATCACATAATTCTATGTATTTATATATCTAATATCTAAAGTTAGATATTTCTTTTATCTAATATTTTTATCTTTAAAAAAAGTGTATTTACTTTTAAAAATGACTTATGATGATATTTTTGATGTGATATTGAAGATTTGGATGTTATATATGTAAAATTGAAATTTGGATATTAAATATGTAAATATATAAGAATTGTATTGGTATGTATGTAAATCCCCATTATTATTATTATATCTATGTATAATAATCGAATAATCGATGAAAATTTTCAAACTGATCGCTAATTAATCTGTGTGGTACAATCAACAAAATGCCTTCGTCAAAGGAATCAATGGCTCAGAAAGAGATCTTCGTTTTGATAAATGTACTTTTATTCTATCCATATTTTTCTTTTTATTCAGCAGCAATGACGCACGTTAGACGTGTAGGCATCAAGGTTAAAGATGTTGCACGAGTTTTAAATTACTTAAAAACATGATGCCAAAAGGTTCCCTTAAAATTCAGAAGTATTTTTAACTACTTTTTTTTTTTTTGTAAAGAAGAGAAACTAAGAGTTTTAAAAAAAATTTAATGTGTCAAACAATGTCCAAACATCTCTAAACTCTCACCAATGGTTGATCAATATTTAATGAATATTTTAAATGAATTTCATAGTTTTTTAGAATTAAATTAAATCTTTATGAATTTTTTAAGACTTAGAAAAATAATAATTAAAAATATTATTCTTTTGAAAACAAGATTTTATTTTATTTTATATAGATGGATTTTAGCTTATGAAATATGTTAAAATGTAGTTTAAGATCTTACACAATCAACGTGACAAAAAATATAAATAATAAATAATAAATAACGCAATCAACGCATTGATTGTGTAAATTTTATTTATTTTTATGACTCTTATAGGATTAATGAAAAAAAATTATTTTTGAGAAAGAAAAAAAATCATAGTAGAGTAACAATTGAATTTTATGTTCCACAAGGACACTAAAACATAAGTTTTCTTATTTTTAGTGAAAATAAATTTTTTTCATATTTTCATGATGAAGATTGTAACTTTATTCTAGTCATTTTTAGATAATAATCATAATGACACTCAACTTCCTTCATCATATTGATATTAATGATAATATGTGGGGGGTTGAAAGAGGAGGAGAAAGAGAAAGCTTGAAACAAAGCAAATACCACATAAAATGATACATGAAAATTTTTATGTGGTTCGCTAATTTACCTACATCCACAATTACACTAGAATCTCGTTATTTTTATTTTTTAACAAAGAGTTCGGAAGAATTCAAAATTTAGTACACAACATGCTCTCATTGAAGGCTCAATTTATAAAGGGAGATGGTATGCAAAAAGAAATATTTTAAATAATAAATTTTCTACTAAGAAATTCTCTTCAAATAATGTAGGAAAAAATACATTTTGTGTGCCTCCAACTAGTTAGTGAAAATAGTAGTTTTTGATTCTTTAATCAGTAGTGGAAAATCAAAATCTATATGACTTCAATTTATGGCGAAAATAGCATCTCCAAACCTTTAATCAATAGCGGGGATAATAATTTGTGTGGCTCTAACTAGTTAGTCTCCATAAATAACATTCTCCAACTTGAAGTCTGAGTTCTTAAATTGTAACAAAATCTCTTAATATTCCTACTACATCTCCATTATTATGAGCAATTGAGGCCAAGTAAGATCATGCTTCTTCAATTTTGAAATTTTGTTCTTTGTGAGTGAGATTCTTGTGCTAAAAATATTTTTTAATTTTGGAATTTCATCATTATTTAGTCCTTTGTACAATATATACTCATTAAATTTTATATTTTTAACTTTTATGACTTTTCTATTCTAATTATCCCAAAACTAATAGCTAAAATGATCTAAGTCATAACCAATAAAGTAACATTTTCTCACATTGACATCAAGTTTATCTCTTAACTCAGAATCAATATGAATGTAAGAGACATATCTAAAAACTTTTAGATGAAATAGTCATACCACTGTTCACATACACTCTTTAGATATCTTTAATCCTAAAGGAACATACAACTCTCTGTTGATCAAGTAAGCTGTAGTGTTAATTAGATCAAAACAAATCATCTTGGGCAATCTTATACTCTTGTCATCATCCTCTCCATGACACTGTTTTGTTCTAGCATTCTAGGAAATGTCTTTAGCATGTGAATCTTATACTTAGTATGCTCTAAATTTATTTTATTATACTCTATTATTCGACTTCTACTTGAATTTTATTCTTATATAATTCTTTTCTTCGCTTTCTACTTCTTGAAAATAAAAAATACGTTAGATTTATTTTTTTATATACCTAGATAAAGTCATTAATGAAGGTGTGGTAATATTACAACCACCAATAGATTAGACTAGAACTAGTTTCCAAACATCAAAATACACTAGTTCAAGTTTCTCAAATTTAAATTTTTTTTAATTATTTATGAAATAAACCTTGATCTATTTATTGAGAATATAATTCGCACTTCTTTAAGTTAACTAATCTTAATTCTAAGAGTTTTCACTTTGATGCCATTATCTTTACCCTTTTCTCACTCATATGGCCAAGCTTTTGATGACATAGCTTAGAGATTCCACTATTTATAACTGTCACTAATTGTTTGCCTTTGAGGTCATGTAGAATGTTCCCATCTTTTTGTCTCATATTGCGATCATTGCTTCTTTTGATACCTTTTAAGATCCACCATTAAATATTATAGTGTATCCACAAATGTCAATCTAGTTCATAGAGTTCAGGATTATTTTAAGCCCTAGAATATATATTACCTCATGTAAAACTCATTGTTAATTTTAATTTTAACTTCCTACAATCTCTAAGGCTCATCATTTGCCCATAAAATTCTTTTGAATGCAACATAAATATAATAACTCACAATAAAGTGCAATGGAGTCAGAATCTAAGACTCAATAGGACTCTCCACATAATATACTAATGCTTCACATAATCTGCCTTTAATCGATTGAAGATATCAATACTTAAACCTTTAATCAATGATGGGGATAGTAATTCATGTGTCTCCAACTAGTCAGTCTTTATAAATACCATAATAATGATATAAAACTTTTCATATTTAGATGTCAATGATGATATATCTTATTTTCTTTCTGTTCATAGAAGAATATGATGAACTTTTTTTTATTTATATATATTTTGCATCAATTAAGATCATATTAAAATGGAGGTTAATAGGATACCTTTGAGCCAACATTAGGTTAAGATGAGGTCAAATAAATTAAAATGTTTTTTTTCTCAATTGGGTTAGAAAGGGTTTAATTAGCTTTAGTGGCAATATAATCAAGGTTTAGGTGGTTAATTTGTGAATTTCTCAAAAAAAATATTTGTATAAAAATTTAAATTTTGATGACAAGTATTCTAATAAAATCAAGTCCACTTTCATCAAAAATATCCTTCACATAAATTTAAACATGATGTTAAAATATTTTAATAAGCATAATAATTATGAATTTTGGAAATTATAGTTAAAAATATATATTTAAATATTGAATTTTAAATATTAGATATATACATATATATGAGAATCGTGTGGTATGTAGGTAAATTTTTTAAATGGATTTTATTAATTTTTTCAAAATAATATATAAATGCAGTTTTTTAGGTTTTACTAATTAGGCCGTCGTTTAGGATGTCGGCTTTGCGGCTGCTTCACCGCTAGTTGTCGGTAAACAGTGGGATGCTTAACCATAAAGACCACCTTTACAGTTTTCAGCCAACAAAGCATAGAACCAAGCTCCATTAATCATTATTTTTTTATCTCAACATTCATTACGACCAAACTTGTTCTGTTATCTTCTTCTTCTTCTTCATTTTTGGCTCGCCATTGGTTTCTTCCTATTTAGCATTCTGATAGAGCTTTGAGCTGAGGAAAACCTCTTATAAAATGTGGGTTTTGCTAAATGTGAGATTTTGGAGATGACATTTTGAGGTGAAGGAATTTTATTCGTTGTGTTGATGGTATGAAGCTTCCTATAAATTCTTTTCTTTCTGCTATATCTTCTCTGTGTTGTTGGAATTACGTTTAACAAATTTGAAGATTTCTTTTAATTACTCAGGTCTGATATTGCACGCGTTAGGGTTTGAATTTCCTTCCTCGTTACAGTTTTTTTTTTTTATTTCTTATCGTTTTTGTATCTTTATTTTGCTATGAAAACAATGCAAGATTACTGTTCCCTTTTGTTCTTAGAGAATAAAAATGTCTATCTTGGTTTAACTGGCGTCTTCTCGCTTACGGATTCTTAGAGTTCCATGGAATGTTTGCTGTGTGTATTTTCTAATGTCTTTGCGATTAAAAATAGTTTTTAGTTGCTATTTTTTAAATATTATTTGACATAATTAGTTAGATTTCTTCGCATGACCGGTGGGCTTATGATTCCTGCCAACTTTCTGATAAAAACAATAAAAAATGCCTTTTCCTTGTTACCATTTATTACTGCCTGGGTCCTAAGAGAGGTGCTGGTGGTTCTATATAAGCATTAGAGATGGTTTTCCAAAACTTGGAACAAGAGTGGAACTTGGGGTTAGATTACCTTTTGTCTTCTGATTCATTTTGACAATTCTTCAGAGAAAGCCACATTTGATCCATATTTGATCTCAGTATCTCTTTGATATTAGGTAATGTTACAGAGTTTTACTTCATAAACAGTCTATTAATCTAAGGAGGCTTGGCAGTAATTATTTCTTTGATTCATATCTCTTCCTCTTTGTCATCATATTTAGAGTCAAAAGCGCATTGTGAATCACAGGAATGTAAATTGAACAAAAAATCTCAAAGATGAGTGAACCGAAAGTAAAGCGTCAAGTGGGTAAATATGAGCTCGGCCAAACAATTGGTGAAGGAACGTTCGCAAAAGTGAGGCTTGCAAGGAACTTAGAAACTGGAGAACATGTTGCTATGAAGATAATTTCCAAGGAGAAGGTTCTAAAGCATAAATTGGTCGAGCAGGTCTCTTTCAGATTTTTTGAAGCTTTTTTAAGTATCAATTTTGCTCTATGGTTTCAATCTCTGTGTTCGTTTTTTTGGTTCTTCTTATGTACTATTTTGTCTCTGTTTTGGAGGCCTGTTTTGCTGAACTCCAAAATCTGAGTTGATTCTTCTTTTAGCTGTATGGCTATTAAGTTTACTTATATTTAATTTATCTTCGATAGGTGCTACTTCCATATTTTAGGAAAGTTGGTTATTCATTTCAGTCAAATACTTGAAAAATGAATGTTTGCTCCCTTCCAAATTTGTATTGACAATGGTGTCATCTTAAAAGGATATGAATCTATTCCTATATTTTCATTAGTTGGATCCAAAGCTAGTAAAAATATATAGTAGCACAAGGCCAATTACAAAATTAAATTTTTATTGGATCTGGAGAAATTATTTATAGTTGAGTTCATTGAGATTGATGATGGCGACCTCTTGGTTAGAAAATAAGGGGTTTAGCACTTAATCCAAGGCCCTTTGGTGTTTTGAGAGTGATGTGATGCGACTAATGAATATGTTATAAAGTTTTATCTAAAAGTATTTGTACTTGTAAAATCACTTCTTCAAGCATCTTTAGGCCAACTGTTACCCAATAATATGCTAATGCATGTTACAAGCTTCTATTATATTTATTTATGAAAATTTCAACTATAATTCTATGGAACTTAGCTCATTGTTTGTGATATGTTTGTATTTGTTTGCAGGAAGGATGTTTGATTGGATTTTATTAAGTATGATTCATGCTTCTTAATGTTTAATCATGAAATTTTCTCTCCAATTATAAACTATCCTTATTACTGTCTTTGTGTCTGTGTTATGGAGTTATGTTTTCTTTTATTAATGTTTAGCTTATCTCTAAAATCTAATCATGCCTTTGTGCCATTATTCTTCTCAACAGATTAAGCGAGAAATTGCCACCATGAAGTTAATAAAGCATCCAAATGTTATCCGGCTGCAAGAGGTAGATTTTGAGCCTTTTATTGGTTTTCAGTTTGCTACTACCAAAAAGTCCTCCGTGCTCTCAATAAAAGAAGATTTGGTGATGCAATATCTGCATTGTCTCAGTTTTGGAACCAAAGAACTACTATTGATTTGCCTGTATATTTAAGCATCTACATTTTCATTATACTCTTTAAATCTGTAATTCTACTATTAATCAGCTTAACCAAATAGTACCTGGCTTTGTAATGTTTTATTTTCATTTATCATTATATTTTAATAAATATTTGAAAATGAGATGGTATTGTATGGCTGCTTCATAAGTTAGCATGTTTAAGTTTAACTATATCTAAAAGGTCATGATTTCAAATCCCAACTTTAATAAAATTTTCAACATGTCAACAATGATTTCCAACAACAACAACAACAACAACAAGCCTTTATCCCTGGCTCTAAAATTAATCGACTTCTCGATTAAGAGAGTGGATTATGTGTCGTCCAATTTTCAAGACAGATGAAATAGTGTAGATAAGACACTACCTGAAATTTAACCTCATTTTGAGGACTTTAGATCTGGTTCTGGGTTTTATAGCAAGTATATATAGTTAATTACCCTCTCAATCGAGAGAACTTTCGATTAAAACTAGTTGTTAGGTGTGAATGCATACTTATAAGAAGCGACGTGAAGTTTTGAAATTTAGAATTTATGAAATTCATCATTTTAATCTTAAAAGGGTTGGAGAACGATGGCGTGCGATCTAGATCCCATGAATTCGTCATTTGCGTGGTCTTCTACAGTGAGAGGTAGTATTGTGAAGGATCCTTGTCGGCATGGGTTGCGTCGTCATCCTTAGGCCTGGGTGGTGTTTGTGGAGGATTTAAGTTTACCTATGAGAGCTTTTGCCTTTAATTATACTATGATTCACTCAAAGAGAGTCGTTGGGGAGCATCTGATTACGCGTGGCCGTGATATAAGTCATTTGCAACCTCGATCGAGGACTCGGTTATTTGTTGATCTCCATATGTGTGTAAGTCAAAGTCAAACTACAAATCAATTCGGCGGACGGGTAACGATCGAGGCTCAAAATGCACACCAAGATTCGAAATGACGCATGTGAAACGGACTTTGTCGTCAGCGTTCAAAACATCGTGATCAAAATATAAATATTAATCAACGATGTCGATTAAGCGCCAGCTATCGATAATCCGATATGGGTTGGAAGCTGCGGCGATACGAAGTTCTGAAACGATCCACCGTTAACATCAAAACATTCATCAAAATGATCAAATGCTTCAATTCGGATGAGTGTATAAATGTTGAATGATTTTGAAGTGATAGTGCGATAAAGAAATGTACAATACAAAAATCAAATGACCGTCGATGAGCGACTTGATCGCGTTGAGCGTAAAAGGGTCGGAATATAAATATTCTGACAACCGATCAGCGATTGAGTCGTCGATGTGCTTACATATTGAGATCGGAGAGACGCAGCCAAATGACCTGTTTCGAAATTGATTGCGCTATTAAACATCGAAAATCTCATCAGTAAGACTTTTGGACCCAATTTGTAAGTCGAGTGAATGTTTGAGCGGCGGCGCATTTTGGAGTGATCTAATTTGATCTCGAACCAACTAAAATGTGAAATGTCGTTCGTTAATATCGAATAACAAGATTGACATATATATTATTTATATGAGTCATAAAACTCGTGGTGAGATTTAATTAAATATTTAAGCTCTAACCGATCACTCGGTTCTCCCTCACGGCACACCAAACCGGTCGATTCCTTCTTCACGCATCGACCACGATAGCTCGTCCTTCTCTTCGCGCGAGCAGAAGGTCGAACCACTCCAGCGATCGTTCATGCCGCGTCCAGCCCCCTTTTATTTCGAGAAAACGTGGCTCGACCTTTGCTTATGAAACTCTCTCTTCATCAGCGCCTTCCCTTCAACCGCCGCACACGCAAAAGCCAAAATCGCCGGGACTTCCTCCACTGTCCAAAACACACAAAAAATGAGGTCTTCTCTTGATTTTCCCTTGTTCTTCGTCTCCCTCAACTAAAAAACAACCGTTTGAAGGCCGTCGTGCTCATGACAACGATAAAAATTCGTAGTGTGTAAGAGACGTCATTACGTGAGAGTGGGGTAAGCACATCGTTAGATGTTCCCAGATGAAATGTCAATTTCTCATTTAGAAAAAAATGAAATTAATACACATTATATTGCATTTTTTTCTCAGGTTTCAAGATTCCGCTAATCATGAGGCATAGTGGGTGTGAACGGATGTGGTGTCAGAATCGCTCATTATGCTCGTGAGGCGTCTGAGAAAGCCAAAATACTCCCGTCTGATATCTGGGGATGGCCGGAAGGCCGTCGAAATTTCTTCGACTTTTTAGACTTGAAAAATAAAATGAAAAAAAAGATAATCAAAGAGTCTAAATGGAATTTAAATAAAAGACTTCAATCGAAATTTTGAGCATAACAAATGTGAAGTTATAAATGTATAAAGAAATACAAGAGCTTATAGAGTCGATAGTTTGCTTAAAAATATAATCCCAACTTATCAATGAGCATATTTCATAACCTTTCTAATGAAGGTTTAAGGTGTTATAACATGTGTTTGACCAATAAGTAAAAGTAAAATATAGGTAAAATGTTAGCTTTCAAAAGATGATGGAATTCATATCAGATTTCAAATGAGATTATGTTCAATTCAATAGCTCATTAAGAATAAGAATCACTGATATGTATAAACATGACTCTTTAAAGATAATTTAAATAGAGTTCATCATCATGCATACATGAGATAAAAAGAGAAGTTTAAAGAAATCTGATAATGAAGTTGAAAATTCAACAACAAGCATATAACGAACTTCAAAGAAATGTGATTGCACATATTTCAAAGTGATCCGTAGTTTTTGTGCAAGCTTTTAAATGTAACGATGTGACACTTTCATACCACTATGAGATATGTTCACATCCACTAATTCATCGATATATATATATATATATATATATATATATATATATATATATATATATATATATAATAAACTTAATATCTGATGTTGTTCAAGGCAAATATTCTTGCTTCACTATATATTTTAAAATTCACATAGCATTTTAAAAGAAATAAATATTCGCATATCTTAAGGTCATTTTCTTGATCTAGATATCTTGAAATACATGTAAGAGCTTGAGCAAGAGAATGAATGCTTACATATATTTTAAAGTAACCATATGCCTTGTCCAGTGCTTTCAATGAATGAATTAGATACTTGTAAGATATCTTTATATATTCAATTCATCATCGAGGATCTACATTTTGTATGGCGGAAGCGATACTTCAAAATCTATAAAAATGTAGGATTTCCTTCAAAATTAAGAAATTTCATTCTAATTATGATTTTAAAATCAATGATTTCATTAATTAATTAAGTGTTAGTTTATAAATACTTTGCTCGACATGTAGATTTTAAGTGCAAATTTTAATGTCAAAGAGTAAGCTGTTAATTAAATGAAAATTTAAAATCAATCTCATAATTGAAATAAACACTACATAAAGTCTTAAATATACGCGTGGCCACTATCTTGAATCTTAATTAATTGAGTGTGATGTTGGCCGGGTTCTTCTGTTGATCAATGTCGGGTGGGTTAACAAAACCTAAAATCTATAATAAGAGTTTCAAATCATTGAAATATTTGGCGATTACGTGGATGACAATAAATCTAATCTTACATTTAGAGTTGTAGATCTAAAAAACTCTTAAACATATTCAATTAATCAATTGTTTCAAATTAACTCAAATTAACTTAAATTAAAATCAATATAAAAAACTATTTAAATGAAATTTATCATTAAAAATTTAAATCAAATTCAATATATCCAAATTAATTGTTCAAATTAATCAATTATTTAAATCAAATTAACTCAAATTAAAAATCAATATAAAAATTATTTAAATGAAATTCTTTAATTAAAAATTTAAATCAAATTCAATATATCCACCTTCCGCAATTGTTTGTCGGAGGTGATAAATTAAGAAACTACCTTCATGAAAGGAGCCGTCTCAATCAAGTGTTCTTATGTTTTTCTTAATCAATCTTTTGCCATGGGCGTGTCGCTCATTATGCTCTCAGGCACGAAAGACGGAGCAGTCCGTGGTCTCCACTCGGTGGTTTGGGTCGGACATTATATTACGATCAGAGGTATGCTTCCGATGGCTCGCCCTTTGAGTTGTGAATCATATATCTTGATAGGACAAACAATTCTGGGTTAAGGTAGACTTAAATCTCCTTAAATAAGATCTGATTTCTTGAGCATCGAACTTCATCTCATTCAACTAGCAAGCCTTCTTCCTCATCCAAATCCTTTTCCTCTCCTCCTCAACCAAAAAAAAACTTCTTTCTCTTCTCTTTCTTCTTCTTTCTCCATTTCATTTCTTCTCTCATTTACTGAAATTTCATCTTCCATTTCATCTTTTTTCCAATTGAAAATCCCTCACTTTTCCTTAACCGAATTCCTTCTTCTTTTTCTACTTCTCCTTTTTTCTTTCTTTTTCTTGCTTTTTCTTTTTTCCCTCTCTTTCTTCCCTCGCTGAAATCTGAAGTTTTACCTTGCTAAAATTTTTCGGTATCTCCCTTTCCGATCTTCCTTGCCTGGGGAAAGAACACCGTTATTAGGGTTCTTCTTTAGTTTTACTCGTCCATTACCTCTCCAAATTTAGCTTTGCCGCAACCGGAGAAGAACACCGTCATTAGGCAGGTTCTTCTCCCGGTTTCCGTTATTGCCCCTTTCCATCGTCTTTTTTTTCCGCTGAGAAGAGAACATCGTGGCGGGTTCTTAGGTTCCAGATCACCCTTTTTCTCGACCTTCTTGTCGGAGAACAGAATATTAAGCGTTCTCTGTTTCGGCATTGCAATTCCTTCCTGCGTCGTTGCGCAAAAAATGAGTCGACATTTGAGATCGATATATGATATGGATATATATATATATATATATATATATATATATATATATATATATATATATATATATATATATATATATATATATATATATATATATGTACATATATGCTTGTTTCTTTGAGTAGCTGACAGATCATCGGTTTCTCATACATCAGCTATTTATTACGTTGATGAGTTACATCCGTTAGATGTCTCCTTCAAAATCTATCGAAATTTTTACAAAATTTACAGAGAAAAAAAAGAAAGAATATATATATATATATATATATATATATATATATATATATATATATATATATATATATATATATATATCATTTATTCTTTATCTGGTTTCACATAATGCTCATAGTCAGTGCAAACGGTTGTGGTGTCATGAGACACCACTTACTACAATTGAGGCGTATCGAAAGCCAAAATTCTCGATGCGACTCCTGAGGATGGCCGGGTTGCCAAAATTACGTCCAAATCTTTTGACTTAGAAAAAATGGGAGAACAAAAGAATTAAGAAAACCTAAATTCAAATTAAAACAACAAACACTAAATCAAAGGAAATATTTAAAGGAATTTTGAAAGAATAAAACATTTGGAATATAATCGAGCTTTTTCCCCTCAAACTCCAAAACACCTTAAACAAACTATATGAAATGGAAGGCCCTCCATTAACCCATTTAAATGAAAAAAAGCGCAGACCCATTTTGTTTAAATTAAATATGACGTCGATTAGATGGGTAATTATCACAAGTAAAAAATTATACGAGATAATATTTTTCCCTGCAAGTATAACTTAAAGTCTAATTTTCAAATAAACATGGAGCTGTAGAGTTAAGGATGAATTTAAATTAGGTTTAATAACTCTTGCGAATATGAAGATGATTACAATCTTCTAATAAACATGAATAGGTAAAACAATAAACATGAAAGTGGTTTAACTTATTAAAAGTGATTTAAATTGATGTAATTTAAGAGAATTGAAAAATTCAACAAGTAAAGTGTCAGTAATGTTTTAAACTACAATCTAAATCAAAATGTCTTTTATGCCACCAACCCATGATATACTCTGCGGGTAGAAACCATTTAAAAATTCAAAGTAAACACGCCACCGATTCACATTTTGTATAAGCGACATTAATTAAAACATTCTTAAATACACTGCAACACTATCTTTGAATCCTTAAATTCAAGTGTTTGAGTATCTTTCGGGTTGCTTTCGGTTTAGTCTTGGGGTGATTAGGGTTAACAAAATCTAAAATTTTCAACGATGAAATATCGAGAAGTAATTTTTTGTGTGTGACAAGTAGATCGATCCTGCTAAAAAGTGATTTAAAGTTCAAATATATTTGAGTCATTCAATTAATTACCACGATGATGGTGTTGAATGGTGATTTCAACCGGGAGATACTTCCATCAAAATGTTATTAATTTCAAATCAAATTAACTCAAATTGAGCAATCTAAAAAAGTGTTTAAAATGAAACTCTATCATTAAAAGCTTAAAGCAAAACTTAATCTATCCACATTTTATAATTGTTTTGCGGGGTGACAAATTAAGAAAACTCTATCAAGGAGCTAATGTCAAATCAGTGTTACTATGTTATTCTCACATCGATCCAAGTAAGGATGTGGGCGTGTCCTTTTATGCTGGGCTTTATGGCTCCACGAGATGGCTTAATGTGAGTCATCGATCCAGTGGTTTTATTGACCCATTATATTATCACGGCGGTATTTATATCTCCTGGCTCGCCCTTTGAGTTGTGAATCATGATATCTGATAGTAAAACAATCCTGTCAGGTAGATTTAAGCGTCTGCAAACATCACCCCAGTCTACATTTCTTGACGACGTAACTCATCGTTCGATAATTCTTTTATCAAGTTGGGTTACCTCCTCTAAGTAGACTAGGGAATGTATTGCGGATGAACCATGAGAGATCTCAGATGAGGCGTCATCATTCCCCAACCATCCCGGTTTTGAAATGATGAATTTTATAATCTAAATTCTAAAACTTCATATGTTACTACTTTTCTGTATGCATTTAGCGATCTAACAAGCTTTCGAAGGTTCTCTACTAATTGGGAGAAGTAACTATGACTTGCTATAGAAAACGAAACCAAATCTAAAGTCCTCACAAAATAAGGTAATCTGGGTAGTTTCTTTCTACTATTCCATCGCTTTACGAAAATTACTAAATTAAATCTCTCAATTCAATATTGTCAGGAGATTTTCACAATATCCTTTGTTATCCCTTAAAGTCATTCTAAATTTTTTAGGAGCCTATATCCAAAATCTGCTTGAAGAGCATAAACACCTATAACATTAGTAATCTTAGTATCAACAACAATCTTTAAAGCTATAATTATCTCCAATCTTATTAATATTTATAATATTATCCTTCAAACTTTCATTTCTAATTACACTATTTTTAATTCTCATCAATATCAAAGTTTAAAACCTAAACTACTAATCTTAGCTTTCTATTTAGTTTCTTGAATATATAAGATATTTATCTTTCTATGAATCATAATATTTATTAATTTATCGTAAGAGTACCATATTTCAAGTTCCTATTTATCTTAGTTTCATTGACTAATTTGTTTGTTAACATCTGTAATAATGTTGTTATTTATATATAATAAAATTAAGTAAATGACATAGAGGTTAAATATCAATCGATCGAAATTAATTAAATTTTGATTTGAAAATTCGCTTCATAATGCGTCAAAGCATCAAAATAATTAAATAGAAAATATCGAATCAATTAATGATCGATCCAAAATTAAAATTAATTTTTAATGAAATTATGATCAATTAGAAGCCTCGACGATGTCTAACGACCTCCGTTTGCGAAATTGATCGTGGTCGTCAGCATCGAAACTATCAAAGCGACACCTTCGGTCGAAGTATCGCAGTCGATTAATTTAAGCGCGGACAATTTAGACTAATTTCATCCGGCCATCCGTCGGCGTTGTCCGACGACCTCAGATCACGAAATTGATCGTGGTTGGATTCGTAAAATTAAATTTACCCATTGCTCGGGGTTTAGTGCATAAATTAATATCACATAAAATAATATTAAATTATAATTAAAGGGACTAATGGTTGAATCTCTTAATCCACTTTAATTCCCTACTGTCGCTCTTGACCAATCGAGCCGCTGACGAGGGTTATCCCTGGTTGACTTTTCACTCGCATTTTTCCCTCTCTCGTTCTCTGCTCTCTGGTCTCACGGCTCTCCGCCGACTCTCCCCTCTGCGATGCGACTCACGCTCGGCTAGAGCGAACTTCCTGTGACTCCTTCTCCTTCTCTGCTCCGGTCCCGTCCGAGCTCAGGGGCCTGAAACTCTCCTCGAAGAACTCTCTGGTTCTCTCTCCGGCTCTTCTCCCTCGATTCTTCCTTCCTCTCCTCGTAGCATATGAAGAACCGGATGTCTTGAGCCCCAGCCGGCGAAACCCCTTTTCCTCCTTTCCTCTTAGCATTGAAACCTCAGGTTGTTCTCTCTAACAAAGCTTGTTTTATGCATTTAAGCTTCTTTGGAAGTTAGGGTTTTCTTGAATATGCTATATCTTATGCTTGGGATTATGCTAAGAGTTTCCTTTGGATTTGGGATGATGTATGGCCCAAATCTCATTTTATTTCCTATTATCTACAGTTTATGGTGTTTATCTTCTGAAAATGCTTTGGGATAATGTATGGCTACCATTTTTCTTTGCTTTCTATAAATTTCATTTGTTCATCTTGGTGGTTTCCTATGAGAAATGGTACATATTATGCCTCTTGCACATGATTGGATTGAAATCTAAAATTAAAGGGGTTTTCAAATTATTATGGCTTAAATCCAGGCTAATGTCATGATGCTTGATGTTCTATGGATATCTATGCATTTATCTTCTTTGAAATCAAGTGGAAGTTGTATTGTTTCATTAGTTAGTAAGTATGTTGCTGCGAAAAAATTTCATGGGAAAATGGCTGAAATTTGTTTTACCTAAGAGGAAATTAGATCATTTTGTTATCTAGGCATGATACATGCTGAAATCGTTTTACCTAAGGGAGATCCATTGATTGGCTTTTCTAAAGGGATAATACATGCTGAAAATATTTTTTTTTTAAGGGAAAATCATTAGCTTATGATTACAGGCATGAAGCTTCAAATTTATTTTTTTTTAAGGAATCAATCATTTGGTTATTTGATGAGTATAAGGCTAAACTTTCTTATCTAAGAAAAAAAAAAAAAAATCAATTAGCTTGTTGTTTGATGAGATATGATGTTCTCTATTTCTTTACTTCTTTTCTTTCCACTATTTGATTGCAATCATGAGATGGCTACCTTATAAAGGGAAGAGTTGTTTGCGGTTTATTAAACATAGTGTGATTGTTTAATCTCATGTGAAGTAAATTTCATAAATCATGTTAAAGGAAGAGGAGGAAGGGTTGATTGACTTTGTGCTTGTTTTCCTCTCTTTTGTGATCACTAAGTTAATTAGCCTTTGAAATACAATGAAATGTGGCTTTGTGCAAGTTTAAAGCTCTTTTTGGTGCTTAGTTTCATTAAAGTTGCATCTTTAGTGCTTGTTCATACTTTACTCAAGCAATTTCCATGTCTCTCTTGCATTAAAACAATTATATGTTGTCCATGAGTGTTTGGAGGTTGGAATCATGCAAGATACATTGTTCTATGCCTTTTTTTCTTGCTCTTGAATTATGAGAGTGAAATAGTGATGAAAAGCATGCTCATAAAATCTTTGTCTTGTTTAAGTATATATCAAACATGTTCATATGTAAATGTGAGCTTTAAATTTTGATATAATCCATGTTTTCCAACATGGTAGGGAAATCTTATCTTATCAAAATTTCCGGTGTCTCCATACTATCATCTTTCTTGACATGGTGAGTCTCTGGCAACCCCACTTGTGAAGAGCCGAGGCATTGTAAAACAGATGCTCTGTCAAATTTATTCGGGCTTTCTTTTTTTGTTTATATGCAAATGTGAGCTTTAAATTTATGATATAAGTACTTATGTTTTCCAAACATGGTAGGGAAATCTTATCAAAATTTCGTGTGTCTCACGATACACTATACATGTCTTTCTTGTGGTGGGCAGTCTCTGGCAACCCCATGGGGAAAGGAATTGTGTAAATTTTCTAATCAAATTTATTCTACACTTTCTTTTGTTTATATGCAAATGTGAGCTTTAAATTTATGATATAATTACCATGTTTTTAACATGGTAGGAAATCTTATCTATCAAAATTTCAGGTTTCGACATACACTATGCATCTTGACATGCGTGGTGGGAAGTCTCTCTCAACCCACTTGTGGGGAAGCCGAGGTCGTAAAATGATGCTCTAATCAAATTATTGCTTTCTTTTTGTTTTATTAAAATGTGAGCTTTAAATTTATGATATAAGTACCATGTTTTCAACATGGTAAATCTTATCTTATCAAAATTTCGCATTGCTGTCTTATACACATCTTTCTTGACATGGTGGGCGAAGTCTCACATGGCAACCCCACTTGTGGGGAGCCGAGGGAGAAATTTGATTATTTCTGTCATGTTTATCACGACTTTCCTTTTTATTTATATCTGAAATGAAACTTTAAATTTATATATAATACCATGTTCTGGCATGGTGAAATAATTATCGAATTTGTTGTCTCGCTATTATCGTGTCTTTCGTGGTGGAAAGTCTCAGAACCCACATGGGGGGGATGGAGGCTGTAAATTTGATTATTTTTCTTTATCTTTATACTCGCTTGTTCATCGTGGGAAACATGATAAGTAGTTCACATTGTTCCAATCTGAAATCTTCTTATAGACTTGCTGTTATTGCGTGCGGAAATCTTGTCTGTCTGACATACACGCCTTTCTTGGCGTGGTGGGAAATAAATTGGTCGATTGTCTGTCCTACACCTTTCTTGGCGTGGTGGGAAAAGAACAGTAGCCCATGTGGGGATGGGAGAGCCATTCAAAATAAAAGTTGAAATGTCATATAAATGCTTATACTTTTTCATATACATGTAGCTTATTGCGATGCTTACTTGTTATAAATCTATATAACTTTCTTGGCGTTGTTCCACGTGAAATCTTTCTTTGTCAGACCATGCGCCTTTGGCGTGGTGAAATAAATTGTCAGTTACTCACGACATTTCTTGGCGTGGTGAACAAAAGTAGGCATATATAAGAATCTTAAAAAAGAAGATAGAAAAGAAAGGAAATCTTGTTATGTTGGCTTAAGTCTTCTATATATGAATACTCATCTCTCACTTTATTTGTCATTCATGATTTTATACATAAATGAGATATAGTGAGACTTGAAGCAAAATATATGAGATAAACTAAATCTATCATATAACTTGACATATATCGAAGATAAAAAAATTGTTGAGTTAGAAAAGAAACTCAAATATGTGTACACCTTAATCCTTGAGGTTGAAAGAACTTAAACTTGTGGCTTAAGAGGAGAGTAGAAAATGTAAGTACTTTGTAGGAAACCCCTCTTTATAGCTTTCTTGGCCCTTTCCTTTTGCCATACTCTTATGGAATCGAATTCGTCGTCATAAATTGCATGCAAAGAGTGATGCCATTATGTGCGCATGCTGGATGTGGCATGCCTTGTCATCCTTATCCTTTCTTTGAAAAGGAAAGTAAAGTCTTTCATTCTCTTTAATAAATTTAATGAGTTTGTGTCCCCACTTGCCATGAGTTTGCATGTGAGGAGGTGGATTTTAATTAATCCACTTCTCTTAATAAATGAAATAAACTCTATATTTTTATATTCCTTCCTTTTGAGAGAAATAAATGGTATGGTATATGATTCCAAATCGATTATTTTAGCATTTTCTTGATTTATACATAAAGAGAGGATTATTTTCAAATATAAGCATTTTGGGCATTACTTCTTATGATCATATGCCTCTAAATCAATTATTTTCATTTATGTTGGTGATTTGCATATAAAGAGAATTTATTAGCTCAAATCAAATCTAAGCCTTTAGGTATTCTTACTTATGATCATATGGGTATAAATCATTATTTTTTTGCCTTTATGTTGATTTGCAGAGAAATTTTATAAAATCAAATATAAAAAGCATTTCAATTCTATGATCATATGCTCTAATCAATTTTTTGCTTTATGTTGGTGATTTTGCATAAAAGGGATTTATCTTTAAATCAAATTCAAAGATTTTATTACTTCTTATGAAATATCAAATCAATTATTTTCATATGCATTTGATTTTGTACATAGGGACATTAAGTTAGATAAAATAAAAGAATCTTATAATCCGGTTTGGTCTTGGGATGTCAGGGTTATAAAACTCAAAATCAAAAAATTGACATACATTTATTTAGACATTTAATAAAACATTTTAAAAGAGCAATTTTCGTATGTATGTTGAAATGTTCAAATACATGTGCAGTTAGATAAAAATAAAACGATATTACATAATCCGGTTTGGTCTTGGGGTAGTTAACAAAACAAAATGTCATATTAAAATCAAAATGAACATATATTTAGACATTATCCATACATTTTAAAGAGCATCTTTATGTATGTTGAAGTGTTTTGAAACAATACAATCAGGTATAAAACAAAAAAAGACAATCTCTTGGTTTGTCGGGCCGGGTTAAAATCAAAATTTGACATGAAACTTGACATTAGACATCTTAATGTCCTTTTCAAAGAGATCCATATGCATGTTGGAGTAATTACTAAGTCAATATAAAAGAACAGATCTTCATTCGGTTTGATGGTAGTTAACAAACTAAAATTTGATATTATAGAATTTCAAATTAATAATATCGAAAAATTCGTCGTATAATACAAGCAGTACTACTTAAAATTCAAATTCTTAGAAAGAAAAGTCCAAACCGATCCTCAGGTTCAAACTAGGTGAGGTTTTGAAGGATTATACTTTTGAGATGATGAATTTAGACCGATCCTCACAATGGGAGTGACAAGGATTGATATTAAATATGATCGAGAAGGGTAATTATAATTAAGATTTCAATGATAAATGATCATATATATTCAAATCGAAAATCAATCATAAAATGATCAAAATTCAAAGAAAATATAAAATAAATAAATGAAATTAATTATTAAAAAACTAAAATAAAAAAATAAAATTAATCCATGATTGTTTGTCTTGGTGACAAATTAAGAAAACTTTTGCTTTGTGAAAAGCGATGTCAAATTAAATACATGCTTACCTTTCTATTCCAAAGCGTGGGCGTGGCGTGTCCTCTGTCCGCGTGGTTTCTTGTGATATACCACATAAATGGCGTTCTGACCGAGCCCTTCAGGTTGGCCGATATGGCAATAAATTACGGTCGCAGCGGATTATGTTCGGCTTTGCTCTTTGTGAAATGTAGAATGTATTTGGTTGGGCAAAAACTATGTTAGCTAAGGTTGACTTATATTTGTCCCAAGACTCCACCCAGTCTAGGACACGCGGGCCGTAACCCATGTGAAGGATCCTTGGTCGAGGTTGGTACCTCCTCTTGCGGACCGGGGATCGCGGCGAGGATGGCGGAACCATGGGATCTTGATGGGCGTCATCGTTCCCCACAAAAGTTTTAAGTTAAAATAATAAATTTCATAAGTTTAAACTCCACTCATGATTATATACTCACTTTAACGATTCATTGGAGCCTGTCAGTGCTCTCGGTATTGGGAGGGTAATTAACTATGGGGGCTTGCTTTATAGAAACCAGGATAAAAAAGTTCTCACCAAATGAGAGCGAAATCTCAGGTAGTGTCTACTATTCATGCCACTTATAGACACTTAAACAATTCTTTCCTTTATCGAAGATGATGTGGTGGCGAATTTTGGATCCAATTCGGCGACTGGGGAGGTTTCTCTTTCCATCTTTGGCTAGTCAAATCTAAGTTATAATTGCGGTGGAGTATAAAAAAATGAAAGATAAATGAAATATGAAATTGAAATGAAATAGGAAGCGATAAGTTAAACTTGTGACAACTTTCAAAGTCTTAAGTATATGAGATTTTATTTAGTGCATATGCTTAGTATGCTTTATCTTATCGTATCCATATTTTGGAAGTAAGGTGATAGTGCGGTTATCTTAATTGCTAATTTTACCTTTAAACTCAGAATGGCATTCTGAGAACCACATTACTCTCGTGCGCCACATCCGTTGTAAGCGTCATTTTGGAAGCAGCATCAGGTTTGGTAGCGTGGATTTCCGACCATCTTGAGCGAGCAAGTTCTTTACTGAGTCAAACTTCGTCACTGCTGCGCCATGCGCAATCTGAAAAGGCAGTTGAGGTTGTGACCCCTACTTCTTGTGGTCACTTCAAAAGGGTTATTTCTGAGGACGATCTTTTGTCCCTGAGAATAACAATGATCATGAACCGCTCAGGGGAGGTATGATCTTTGAAAACTTCTTCATGGAAGCAAACTTGGGAGGCAAAGAAGGAAAAGAAATCTTGAGCTGCATGCTCAACACTTAATCTGTCTGCAACCTAATGAACCGGCGGTAGTGTTCCCACCCATCGGTTTGATAACGAAGTGGGTTAAGCAGGCACTCTGGTCACTCCAACACGGACCCCCATCGAGTTCACTCCTCTGCGAGAAACCCGCTCTGCGACATGGGTTCTCAGTAGTAAGGAGAGGGGCGATGAAAATACCAAGGTCTGTTATTAAGGATCTTGGGGCTCTCTCGAGGAGACCTCATCCATAACTCAAATGGCGGGCGCCAACATCATGTCCCACGGTGAACATCGAGGTGTGACACTTGGACAGCGTCAGGGAATCCACCGAAAGGTCCGTGGAAGGGTAGCAGATCTGGAGGCTGAGCCTCAAAATCCTACAGAAAGGCATGGCGTGACATGTGAATTCAGAGATCCCCAAATTCTCGGCGATGGGAAGAGGCCCCATGATAAGATATGGCGGTACCTTGGAGAATCCTCGGGATCCGTCATCAATTAACCATCAAGAGGAGGTTAACCGATCGAAGCCTCTCGAAGAAATTTCGATTCCACACTTGGAATGGAAGTTCATGGAGCGTCGATCGAAATATCGAAGAAGAAGAAGAGGAAGCGGGAAGTAGTGTATATGGTGCAACAGTTGGTGAGCCATCGGTGTCAATATCGGCTAAGCAATATACCTCGGCTGAAGAACAACAAAATGTTCAAATAGAGGAAGCATCCTCGAGTCTTGAGAGGAGCAACGAAGAGGAAGAAGAAATGGAAGAATCCCTTCAATCTACTACTTTGGCGAGGTAGAAGACAAAGAGATGAAAGCCAAAGATAAAGAAATCGCTTCGGTTGAATATGAAAATGAGCGAAATGATGATCTGAATGGCGATGATGCGATTAATCTGCAGAGAAATATTGGCAGTCCAACTCCCCAAATAATCATCAAGCCTCCAATGCCAATAATCCTCCGATAAATTTGATCTCACAGTCAAGGGTCCAAATTGAGCGAGCGAGGATTGAAATAAATGAGTCGGCTCGGCCGCTTCGAGAATATACTATATCTCGAAGCGGTAGCGATCTCAACTTGATATTATATTGAATGAGAAGATTAAAGGCATTATATGCGGCGAGAAAATTGGTGAGCAAAGGTAGCCCTATCCTGAGTATGATCAAATTCCATATCAAAGGGATATTCAATGCCAAAGTTCAATCTATTACGAATGGTAATCCCAAGCGACATCGCCCATTCAAAGCATCTGCGTGGGGTAATGATGCATTATTATTGATTCGTGTAGTTTAACCATTTGAATGGTATCTTTGAGTTGTCAAATGACTTCGATTAAAACTTTGAACTTGAAAATATGTTCGTTAAAAGGTTCATATGATCAAAACAACAATTGCGATCTCGCCGAGAAGAGGAAGAAAGAAGTCGATGACGATATACAGCGTTGGCGAAATTTGAGTATGAAATGTGACAACAATTAGAAGAAGAGCATCAATTCAATTGATGGGCAACATCGATGATAAGATGGCGCTTATCTTTGCATGGCTTCAATTCACATTTCAAGAGCTGCTTGATAGGGTGGCTAAATTTGAAATTAAATTTATCCCGTTGAGTGACAAGATAAATTCAAAGAGCAAAAGCTCAGACCGAAAGGTGAAACATTTCACCTCATACAAAAGGATCTAAGCGGTTAGTCTATAAGCGTGAAAAGAAAACGCATCGAAAAACCAAGCGGTCATTCAATCACGCCACCCGGCTTGGAGGTAATGATGTACCTCGAATTATGAAGGGTGGTGACCAAAGACAAACAAAGGCGAATGACTCAATGGACCAAAGAAAAGGCAAAGAGTATTCTTTTAAGAGGAAAGTGTAAATTGTTTAAACATGCACTCAAAGTAGGTCTCCAACTACCAGTGTAAAAGACTGAAAGAGGTTTGGACAAGCGATAATCTAACTTGTCCATATCATGGTGCTCGGCCATCTGTTGAAGATTGCTACATATTCAAAGATTGGCTAAAGCGAAAATATAGAAACGGTGAATTCACATTGCTCGGACGTATTGTGCGTCAGAAGAAAGAATCCAGTAATCACCTCATCTCCAACTTATCAAGCAATGATAAAGGCAAAGAGAAGGCTGGTCGATGATGAAGGATGGCGAGATCTCTAAAAAAGTAAAATGTTGAAACAATTGGAAGGCGTTCCGGGTATTAAGGAAATCACCACTTGAGCGTACTTGAGTTGAGACAAAACTAAGTTATGGGAAGGCTAGTTCATCTCACGAAAGGCTAGCCAAATCTATGAGAAGGCTAAGAAACACAAAAAAAATAAATTAAATAAAAGAAGAAGAAGTAGCAAAATGTTACTACTATTATGGATGGTTAGCGTAACACGAAAGATCATCAATAATATGGAAGATTATGTCAAAGACCTATCGCTTGCGAGAATTCAAATCTTGGATCGATGAAGAAGCGGGGAAGAAGGCGAAGAACTTCCTCGAGTCTTGCTTGATGATGCATGAAGTTGATAACTTAGAGGAACTGTTTCCCAGATGAAGATGAATCGAGCTCACCATATCAACGAACATAAAAATATAAATTAGGCGTGATTACGAATCTTAGTCTATCATTAGGCAGGCGAAGCGATCAGCTGCGAGTCATCGAAGATTGAATGCAAATGAAGAAATAACTTCAATAGTTGAGGTGGTGATCTTCAGAGGAAAGAGCCAATGAATAAAGATAAAGGAAAAGAAATTGAAGTCAATGAAAAAGTTATCCTAAGGATTCAAATAAGAAGCCTTCATCAAAGGGATCATTCTGATATTCTATCCCATCTAAGGAAAATTCGCGACTTAGTGTATAGCAGCACTTGTAATGTCGGAAGATCTCGTAACACCTTAATTGAAGCTCTCGAAGTAGGAAAATTGAAGCATATCTTTGATTTGTCTCGAGAGACCTTGCATGTTCAAGAGCCTCCAACGTCACATTTTGAAGATGATCTAATGCTGCATGCGAGAGCCTCAGTATGTTACGGTGAAAGTGATGAAATTATAATACATGGATCTTAATTGATCCGGTTCCTCCGTGAATCTTATGAATTTGAGAACTCTTAGATGGTATCTCTAGATGTACAACATCAGGGAGATAAAGTCATGGTTCAAGGTTTCAATGAGAAGGGCGAGAAAACTATGGGTCATTCGTCCTCCTCTTAAATTTGGAGACCTCACCAGCTAAATTTCATGTGATCGATCGATCAGATACTTCATTGAGCCCCACGGGTGCGACCATGGCTTCATAATGGCATGCATCACATTACATCGATGTATGAAATATACAAAGGATGGAGAAGAATGCCAAATTGTGGACATGCAACCTTTTGCGGTGCATGAAATGAAGATTTATCAAGATGCCGGTTATTTCCTTCAGGAATCAACAAAACAAATCAGCATCTACTTCAAAACCCATAAAGAACAAGTTAAGAAGAAGAAGGAGAAGATAAAATGAATAAAGGAAAGAGGTTGTTCCAAATATTCCTAGGGATATAAAGAACAAGTCCAAAATCAATAACACGTCCCAGGCGGTGATCTTGAAGAAGAAGATGAATGTGTTCCTTCTAAATCCAAAGGTCCATGACTCTTGAGTAAAGCTCGTTGAAGAAGAACATTTGACTCGATTATGAGTTGAATCACTTTTGAAGGTAGGTGCAATGCACTACTTTAAAACAATCATAGATCCATGGTGACTACACTCGTAGTCACTCCATTCCTCCCGACATTTTAAAGAAATCACCCTAGAAACTCACAAAGTCGAGGTGACCTTCTATGTACCTCCTCTCCACGGAAACACGGGCGAGCTGTTTTATAAATCGAGGGTGTCAGAAGAAGATCTGATTGGGCTATCACGAAGAAGAAGAAGCTATGCCATAAGGATGCCAAAATATTACTCTCCAAAGATGCAAAATCCCTAAACATGGGGTCGGAGGCGAGTAAGCAAAGGACTAAGCTCTTTGAAATGATGTGGTACCCAAAGGTTCTCAAACCATTTGTAACAGAAATAAACACACTACCAAAGGCCTTGATTTTATCCAAGACAGCGTTATGAGGATATACACATTATGCGGAATAGAAGGAGAGTGATGATGAAGATGAGAATGTCATTCTTAATGTTAGTCTCAAATAATGAAGAAGTAGAAAAGCCGGCTTGAAGATGGTGGGGAGGCATTCTTATGGATGAACTTAAAGAAGTTAATTTGGGAGCGAGGAGGATCCTGGCGTTCATCGATCTACTTCACGAAGATAAAGTGGAAGAATTAAAACCTTTTCTGAATTGAGGATTGCTTTGCTGGACATATCTTTGAAATGCCAGGCTTATCCCGATAGCGGTTCACAAAGCAATTAAGCAGATCGGCGACAAGCCTAAAATGAATGAGATTGGAGGTTGAAGACGGTAATTGCAGAAACCAAGCTCATTGAAGGCTGGTTTTATTCGAGAAGAAAATATTTGGATAGCTAATATTGTCCGTGAAAAGAAGAATGAATTGGTCATTATCGTATCGACTTGAGGATTTAAACAAAGCATGTCAAAGGATGACTTTCGCTTCTATCGAGCTGGTGGATAACACTTCAAACATGTTCTCATTTATGGACGGATCATCGGTTACAATCAAATCAAGAGAGATGAGAGACATACCTCATTCAGGGGCGCCAATTGGCATATATATTTTACTACGGTCATGCCCTTGAAGAATCTTTGGAGCTACATACCAAGCTATGACGAATCTTTGGAGTTGATTCATCAAAAGTAGAGTCTTATGTTGATGACCTCGTTGTCAAGTATAGATGCATAAGATCATCTCGATGATTTAAGGATGTCTTTGAAAGAATCGAAAATATGATCTCAAGATGAATCCTCTCAGTTTTCTCTTGGAAAGTTCCTTGGATATGTTGTCTTGTAGTGGAGGGATTGAAATCGATCCCAACAAAATCAAAGCGATTGTCAATGCCTCCTCGAGGAGTCTTCGTCAACTTACTCCATCATCTCGCATTCATTAGAAGATTTATATCAAATCGGATGTACCCTTTGCAAAATTAATGAAGAAAGATACTCCTTTCAAGTGGGATGAAGGTCGAGGACGTATCAAAATATCTGTTGAATCCACCCATTCTTGCGCTCAATCCAGCCTCTCATCCGCGGCCTTTGGAGGAATCTCGGTGCTTTGTTGGCCATAATGAGGAAGGAAAGGAGAATGCTATACTAATTGAAGACTAATAGGGGAAGCAGCGTTATTCTCAATTGAGAAGCATTGTTTGGCGTTAATTTTCTTTTAAAGTTACGTCATTACATCTTATCTCATAAAATTACCCTTATCTCAAGGATCGATCCGTTGAAGTTCTTGATGACAAGACCAAGCGTTGGCGCTTGGCACGATGCTTCTTATTTGATATTACATATGTTCCCGAGCGGTGAAGGGCAAATTGGCGATTTTCTTGCTCATCCCATCCAGGACTCATTGCTTAACGATGATCTTCACGATGAGCAAATCATGCACATATATGAAAAAGAAAAGCAACAAATGTGGGGAATTGTATTTTGATGGAGCCTCGTCCATTAGATACACTCAACCCTCAAATCTCCCAAAGGCTCAAGCCGGTATCGGTCTCATCTTGATCACACCTGAAGGTGGCATATTGAGACATTCTTATAAATTAACTCAACCACGAACCAACAGCGAGAAGCGTTGGTGGCGGGTTTAGAGGAAGCCATTTCCATGGGAGTCCAGAATTTGCAAATTTATGGCGATTCTCAACTCGTCATTAATCAAGTGTTGGGCCTTTACAAAATCAACAAGCTTGAATTGGCCTACTATCACAAGCGAGTTCTCGAGCTTATGAAACAAATTCAATGTCATTATGACTCAGGCTAGGAATAGCAAGCGGTTGCTTAGCTAAATTAGCTAAAGAAATGGCAGTATGGATAATGACATACTTTTAGTAGTGTGTGTCATTGAGTCTAGAAACGATAAGTTTAAGATCCCATTTGGAAGGGGTCATCATCAGTGAGTGCGGCTCATGTTGCTTTCCTTGCTCACTACAAATTATTTTTCTCAAAGTCAACAAGACAAGCTGCCATTCAAGAAAGCCTCAACTAAGCGCTAAAACCAATGATGAAATTTTATAAGAGAGAAGGAAGACGAGACTTCGTCGACTACTTCAAGGAAGGCAAATTGTAATAAGTCGATAAATGCACAACTTGAGAAAAGGCTTCACTATATGCTTATGCAATACTACGTATCGTAGATCCTTCGAGACGTACGATGTTTGGGAATAAGAAGCCAAAGTAATTGTTGAAATCCATCAAGGACTTTGTGGTGCACACCAATCGTCCTAAAATGGCTTTCAAAATTAAAAGAATTGGATACTATTGCGCTATGGTAAAAGATTGTATCAATCACGCCAAGAGATGCCATGAATGCCGTGTCCATGGTAACATAATTCATCGCCTCCAACCGTTGCATCCAACGACAAGCATCTTGGCCGCTTGTGAGTCGGGGACATGATGTAATTGGACCAATTGATCCGCCATCATCACCGGTCACCGCTTCATCTTAGCAAAACGATTATTTCTCCAAGTGGTCAAGCACCATTTAAAGAAGTTACAACAACAAGTGACCAACTTCTTTACCCACAATATTGTTATGATTTGGTGTACCACCGAATCATTTCGATAATCACCTTCAAAAGTTAAAGTTTATAAATTTCGATCGGCATAAGATTGAGATCAATTTATAATGAGAGCAAATGGCTTTACTGGCATTTAATAAAACACTAGTCAAATTGCTTAGAAAAATTCTCACAAGAAATAAAAGGGAGTGGCATACCAAACTTGGAAGCGGGCTTACCGCACTACCACTTACAAAACTCCTACAAAGTCTACCCCTATGCACTGGGGTCGGCGCTTTTGCCACCAGTTGAACTACCTTCGCTCCGAGTAGCCATTCAACAAAATCTTACCCAAGATGAGAATGCTCGTTTACGGATGGAAGAGCTGACACGAGGTCGCCCCAAGCTCAAAGAAAAATCTAAGTATATCGCGAATGTCCGTGAGCATTCGATCATACACACGCCGAAGCTTTTCAGAAGGAGAATTGGTCGAAGACCAATCATCCCTCATCGCAGAATGCAGAATTTGAACCTAATTGGGAAGGACCTTGTTATTGAAAAGGTATATCAAGGAGAGGACGCCGTGGACTTCAAAGGTGAAAGACCAATGCCGCCAATCAATCGCATTTAAAGAAATATTACACATGAAAGTGTGATTGGACAAATCCCGCATTTGAAAATCTTTATTGTCAAACACTTATGAAAATTTTCATTGGAAATTCTCTTGTAACAAGAACGCATTTCAAAATAAAAAAAATCTAGAGTGGGGCATTTTTTAAAGTTTTATAGTAAAGTATCGGACGTTCCTGGTAAGACAGAGGGGTCTTTCTTTCTCTTTGGGTTGACATCGTGCCTAATGCGAGATCCCCACATGTATACTCAAAATTATGTATTCAAATTCTCAAATTTAAAAGTCTTACCAAAAAGAAGAAAACTTTCAAGTCAGAACTTCAACAAACCAAGTTGGATATACATTTATCATCCCACTTCAAATCTAAAGGCTCGAGTTGGTATAATGTCGACTCAACACGCCAAAAATATGGTCGAAGTCAGTTCATACTCAACACGCCACAAAGGCCGTAGTAAGAGATCCCCATCTAGCCGAGGATAAAATCCTTCATCAATTGCTCAAGTCCACGACTCGGTGTATAAGGTCGATTCAACACGCCAAAATATGAAGGCCGACAGATCTGCTACTCAACACGCCACAAAGGTCGTAGTAGGGATCCTCCTACTTAGTTCAAAGACAAGAGCATCCAAATCCCCAAATCTCTCCAACTTGGTGAGTTCAAGTGACCCGAGGGAAATTATCCCTATTGGTCGTAAGGTCATTTCAAAATTCTACAACAAACAAAGATATCCTTACTGAGAAGGCACTCGAAGTTTGGAATCAAATACAAATAAAAATCTCAACTCCTTCAAGAAGTCTATCAAAGCGTAAAGAAAGACCGAAGGAAATTCTTCTTCGAAGTCCAATCAAGCAAAAAAGCAGAGATCAAGAAGCTATCCCAATGTTCAAGCTAAATGCCGAACTGGGAGTTTTGTCATCAAGATGTTCATTACATGTGCAAAGCACGATGACTCTTTGCCATTGATCCAACACAAGCTCAAGAGTTCGGCATTTATCCTTCTACAAGCCCGCAAAAGCGTAAAGTTAGGCGTAAGGTATCATCGCCGACAATCTCGAGATGAATTCGTGACCTCCATCAACCGCCAAGGCATGAAGCCGGATAAAAGGAGGCACAAGATAAATCGAGATGAAATCTTCAACAAGTCCACAAAGCACAAAGGGACCAAGATATTTCTATCTCATCAACTCCATCAAGTCCGTCAAGGCATAAAGCCAGGACAGGAGGAAAATGCAAATCCCAAAGTTCGAGATGAAGTCTTCAACAAGTCCGTCAAAGCACAAAGCACAGGACCGAAGACATTTCTATCTCATCAACTCCATCAAGTCCGCCAAGGCACAAAGCGAAGAGAAAAATATAAATCTTCAGTCTTCAACAAGTCCACAAAGCACAAAGCAGGGGACAAGATGTTCTCATCTCAAAGAACAACTATCAACATCAAGCGCCAAGGCACAAAGCCGTGACAGAGAGAAAATATAAATTTCAAACTCTTAAGAGGAAATCTTCAACAAGTCGCTCAAGCACAAAGCATTGACTAACGATGAAATAATCTCAACAAGCTATTGTAGAACCGATGAAATGCAAATGCTTCCAACCTGAGTTATACCCACTTCTATCAAAGGGCAACGATCGTATTATCGAAAGTTGTAAATTACAACTTCAGCGTGACATCCAAGCAAATCTCTTGGAGATCCGCAGGTCATCTAGTGTACAACAAACACGGCCCGCTCCATGCGCACATGTTTGTTGGGGCATTTGTTGACCTACAACTATGTGCATTTAAAATTAAATAAATGAAGAGGTTAAAATCTCTAATCATGATCGAAATTAATTAAATTCGATTTGATTTGAAAATTCGACTTCATACGCGCCGAAAAGCATCAAAATAATTAAATAGAAAATCAATTAATGATCGATCAAAAATTAAAATTAATTTTAATGAAATTATGCATATCAAAGTCGAAGCCTCGACGATGTCTAAACGACCTCCGCTTTGCGAAATTGATCAGCCGCCGCCAAACGTCAAACCTATCAAACGACACCTTCCGGGTCGACCGCAAAGTGCGTGGTCGATAATTTAAGCGCGACGCCGCATAATTTAAACCTAATTTCATCCCGACGTGCCGACGGCAATCCGATCAGGATCTTGCGGTTTCGCATAACAAACAACTAAATTGACACCCATATCGCTAGGTTTTAGGTATAATTATCACATAAAATAATATTAAATTATAATTAAAGGACTAATGCCTAATCTCTTAATCCACTTTAATCCCTACCTAATCCTCCTTCGACCAATCGAGTTCATGTTTCTAGGGAACGAGGGTTATCCCTCGTATTTCACTGACGGCATTTTTCCTCTCTCGCTCTCTCTCGCTTCTCTCTCACGGCTCTCTGATTCGACTTCTCCCTCTCGCTTTCTCGCTTCCCCTCGGCGAAGCCCTTCTCACAGCTCTTCTCCTTCTCGGCTCCTCCTCGCTTCTCCTCCTCTAGGCAGCAAAACCTCCTCACGAAGAACTCTCCTCTTCTCGCTCTTCTTCTCCCTCTCAGATTCTTCCTTCCTCCTCCGTCCTTGAAGAACCGTGATCAAGCTCTAACCCTCCATGAACCCTTTCTCCTTTCCTCTTAGCATTCAAACCTCCGTGTTGTTTCTCAACCCCAAGCTTGTTTTATGCATTTGCTTCTTGTTTATTTTCTATGCTATATCTGGATTATGCTAAGAGTTTTGTGGATTGATGATATGGCCCAAATCTCATTTTATTTCCTATTATCGGATTTTATGGTGTTTATCTTCTGAAAATGCTTGGGATAATGTATGGCCCAACCATTTTCTTGCTTTGCTTTATAAATTTCATTTGTTCATCTGTCTTGGTTTCCGAGAAATTTATATTATGCCTCTTTTTGATGGATTGAAATCTAAAAAAAAAAGAGTTTTCAAATTATTGCTCTAAATCGTCAATGCATGCTCTTTTCTATGGATATCTATGCATTTATCTTTTGAAATCTGGAAGTTGTATTGTTTTAGTTGGAAAATGTTTATGAATTTGCATGTGAAAATCTGAAATTTGTTTTACCTAAGAGGAAATTAGATCATTTTGTTATCTAATACATGCTGAAATCTTACTAAGGGAATCCATTGATTGGCTTTTCTAAAGGGATAATACATATGGAAAATATTTTACCTAAGGGGAAAATCATTGCTTAATATATGAAGCTTGTTGAAATTTATTTTTTTTTTAAGAATCAATCATTTGGTTATTTGATGAGTATAAGGCTCTAAACTTTCTTATCTAAGTCAATTATTGTTGTTAATGAGATATGATGTTCTCCTATGAATTGCTTCACTTTGCCTCTTTCCACTATTTGATTACTTGCAATCATGAGAGGCTATTATAAAGAAGAGTTCGTTTGCATTTATTAAACAAAGGTGATTGTTTAATCTATGTGAAGTAAATTTCATAAATCATCATGTTAAAGGAAGAGGAGGAAGGGTTGATTGACTTTGTTTGTTTTCCTCTCTGTGATCACTAAGTTAATTAGCCTTTGAAATACAATGAAATGTGGCTTGTGCAAGTTTAAAGCTCATTTTTGGTGCTTAGTTTCATTAAAGTTGCATCTTGCCTTGTTTGTTCATACTTTACTCAAAAGCAATTTCATGTCTCTATCTTGCATTAAAACAATTATAGATGATGAGTGTTTGAGGTTGGAATCATGCAAGATACATTGTTCTATGCCTTTTTTTTCTGTTTGAATTAGAGTGAAATAGTGATGAAAACGCAATGCTCATAAAATGTCATTTTGTTTTAAGTATATATGCAAACATGTTCATATGTAAATGCAAGCTTTAAATTTGTGATATAAGTACCTACCATGTTCTCCAACATGGTAGGGAAATGCTATGCTATCAAAATTTCTATGTCTCACGACATACACCTATACATCTCTTTCGACATGGCGGTGCCTTCAAGAAACCCCACTTCAGGGAAGAGCGGGAGGTGTTGTAAATTTGATGTTCTAATCAAATTTATTGCGTGCATTTTCTTTGTTTATATGCAAATGTGAGCTTTAAATTTACGATATAAGATCCACCATGTTTTCCAACATGGTAGGGAAATGCTATGCTATCAAAATTTCTACCGCTTGTCTCACATACACACTATACATGTCTTTCGACATGGTGCGCCATTCTCATGGCAACCCCACTTGGGGAAGAGAGGTCGTTGTAAATTTTGATCTAATCAAATGTTTATGCACAGCCTTTTCCTTTTATTTATATGCAAATGAGCTTTAAATTTATGATATAAAGACTCACCATGACGCTATCAAAATTCTGGTCTCAACATACACTATACATTTTTCTTCGACATGCGCCTTCATACAGAACCCCAATGGGGAAGAGTCGGAACAGAATTTTGATGCTTAATCAAATGTTTATGCAGCAGCCTTTTCCTTTTATTTATATGCAACGGAGCTTTAAATTTATGATATAAGATCTACCATGTTCTCCAACATGGAATGTTATTATCGTACTACCGCTGTCTCACGATACACCATACATGCCTTTCTCGACGGGCCTTCATGAACCCCCAATGGGGGAGAGGAGGTCGTTGTAAATTTTGATTATTTTGCTCTACGCTATATCTCACATTGTTCTACGCGGGGAAACTGTGGATAGACTGCTCACGTTGTTCCAACGCTGGAAATCTTATAAGATTGCTCAACGCGCAAGAAGCAACGGTCAGAACCCATACACGCCTTTCTGTAAATATGGTCACGCTCACGACATCCACCATACACGCGCATGGAGACACCCTGGCCCAGTGGGATGACGAGGTCAAAATTTTCAAAATAAAAGTTGAAATGTCATATAAATGCTTATACTTTAATTTCATATACATGAATGCAAATTTATCCTACGTTATAGTATGCTCACATGTTCCAACGCTAAATCGGAAAGATTGCTCACGCTGTTAACGCGAACGAGGTACAGAACCCATACGCCTTTCTCATGGCGTAAATAAATTTTACTGTCTCACGACACCTACCATACACGCTTTCTGGGGAAGACCTCAAGTTTTATGCGATGACGCCGGTCAATTTTCTTAAAAAAAAAGAAGATAAAAGAAAGGATGAAATGCTTAGTTCACATGTTAAAGTGCTATTTTGGTTATATATGAATACTCACCTCCTCTACTTTATTGTCATTCACACCGATTTACATACACAAATACATAGAAGACTTGAAAAAATACATATACAGATAAACTAAATCTATCATATAACTGACATATATCAAGAAGATAAAAAAATTGTTGAAGTTAAAAGAAACTCACAAGAGACACCTTAATCCTCATCAGAAGGTTGAAAGAACTTAAACTTTTGGGAGAAGAGGAGAGAAAAAAAGATTTTAAGAAACCCTCCTATTTATAGCTTTCTCCTTTCCTTTGCCATCTACTCTTATAATCGAGTGCCATTATAAATCGCATGAACTATCTATGATCATTATGTCAGCCAGATGCACATATGGACGTGCATGCCTCATATCCTTATCCCTTTCTTTCAAAGGAAAGAAAGTTTTGCCATTCCTCTTTAATAAATTTAATGAGTATGTCCCACTCCATGAGCAGCAGTGAGGTGATTTTAATTAATCCACTTTCTCTTTAAATGAAATAGACATCTACTCATATTTTATATTCCTTCCCTTTTCAAGAGAAATAAATGACAGATATATCATAGCCTAAATCAATTATTTTCACCTTTATCCTGATTTTATACATAAAGAGATATTAGAAATCAAATCTGATTTCACATTACCTTACTTATGATCATATGCCTCTAAATCAATTATTTTCACCATTTATGTTGATTTTAATAAGAGAGGTTATTATTTTAAATCAAATGCCTAAGCATTTTAGCCCATTACTATTTATGATCATACTTAAATCAATTATTTTTCATTTGTGATTTGCATATAAAGAGATTATTAAATTTAAATCAAATATTTTCTATATTTTGCTTACGATCATAGCCTCTAAATCAATTATTTTTGTGATATAACATAAAGAGTATTAAATTAAATCAAATCAAGCCTCATTTTGTCCATTACCTTACTTACGAAATATAAGCTCTAAATCAATTATTTTCACCCTTTATGCTTGATTTGTACATGTGAATGTGCAAGTTAGATAAAAATAAAGAAGATACTATAATCCTTGGTTTGATCGGCCCCGTTAACAAAACTCAAAAAATCAAAATTCAACATACATTTCAACTAGACATTCAATGTCCATACAACATTTTAAAAGAACATACTCAGATGTATAAATGTCAAACATGTACATGCAAGTTAGATAAAAAATAAAGACGATACTACATCTTGCTGGTTTCTATCCGTTAACAAACCTAAAATGTCATATTAAAATCTACCAAATTGAACATATATTTCAACTACATTCAATGTCCATACAACATTTTAAAAGAACAGACAGATATTGTTGCTCAAACAATAGACACGTGTTAATAAAACAAAAGAACAATGCTACGCTTCCCTTGGTCTTCTGACCGTCCCGTTAACAAAACTCAAAATCAAAATTTGACATCAAACTTCAACATTGGGACATCTTAATGTCCATGCAATTTTCAAAGAATGATATCCATATGCATGCCGGAGTAATTACTAAGTCAAATATAAGAACGATACTACATAATCCCTGCTTGGTCTTCTCGTCCGTTAACAAAACCTAAAAATTTGATATTATAAGAATTTCAAATTAATAATATCCGGTAGTTAACTCACATATAATACAAGACATGAACCAACTAACATAGCTTCTAAAATTCAAATTCTAGAAGAAAAGTCCCAAACCCGATCCTCTATGTTCAAACTAGACAAGGTTTTGAAGGATTATACTTTGAGATGAATTTAATTCCATCCTCAGAAAACCTGACGTAGTAGAGCCTATCAATCGATATTACGATCGGAAGGTAATTATAATTAAGATTTCAATGATAAATGATCATATATATTCAAATCAAAATCAATCATAAAATGATCAAAATTCAAAGAAAATAACAAAAAATAAAATAAATGAAATTAATTATTTAAAAAAACTAAAAAATAAAAAATAAAATTAATTCACCCTCCGTTTGTCTTGACAAATTAAGAAAACTTTGCTCACAAAGAGCCAATGCCAAATTAAATACATAACTACCTTCACACTCAAATATTCCTAAAGTCGTAAGGACGCGTCGTGGTCCTCCGTCTCTTTGCCGCTGAGTAAGACCACATAAATGGCTTAATGACTGAGCCCTCGATGGCCGCGATATGACGCCACTAAATTATTACCACGGCCGCAGCTCAGATGTTCCCGGCTTTCTTTTGAGTAAATGTAGAATGTATTTGGTTCAAGCAATGCGACTTATATTTTGTCCCCTTAGACAAACTCCACCCTGTGTCTACAAGGACACCTTGGACGACGAACCCATGTGTTTGACAAGGATCCTTCTGGCCGTACTACCTCCTCCGACTGTAATGGATCGCGATGGATGACAAACCATGGGATCTTGACGCGGCCATCGCTCCCCACAAAAAGTTTTAAGTTAAAATAATAAATTTCATAAGTTCTAAACTCCACTCACCAATTATATACTCGTTTTAACGATTCTGACTAGCCTTAATCGAAAGTGCTCTCTCAAGATTGAGGGTAATTAACTATGTGGCTTGCTATATAGAAACCCGAACCAGATAAAAGTTCTCACCAAATGAGAACGAAATCTCTGGTAGTGTCTTATCTACTATTCATCTGCTTCAAATTATCACCCCACACTTAAACAATTCTTTCCTTTTTATCGAAAGATGCAATTTTCGGATCCCACAAATGGGAATCCTTGGTTATTAAATACTTGCAAGCACAGCCTTTCAGACTTTTCATTGTATTTAAGTCACAACACAATGTATTAAAAGATTCAAGTGATGACTTTTTTGACAAGTTTTATGTCAACAACCTAACAACCTTCCAATTTTTTCACATCCGACTTGGAACATAGCAAAAGGAGTTGTTGTCAACAATGATTTCCACTGGGCATAAATTGAAATGCCAATGAACACAAAAATTAAGTGAAATGGCTGATCATAAACATTCTGGGAATGATAGAAATGATGCATACGAACTTTTTGAAAGTTCATAGCATATTCAAAAGACAAGATGAATCAGAAGCAACTACAATTAAAATATATGTTTAGATATGTAAAACAATGGTGACAAATTTTAAATTTTAATCTTAAGGGTGATAAGTCCATGATAGGTCCATGATAGATTAGTTCCGGAAGGAATGGGGATGCAGGGATTAAATAATCTTGATGTCATAACTCGTTACACATTTCTTCATTTATGTTTATAGGGGTGCATGTTCACACTGATACACATGCGCGTGCACAAATGCATGCATAATTATATGTTTCATATTTGTCCATCGATGCATCAAAGAATAACCAAATATGCTTATGTCCTAATTTTCTTATCAACTTTCAGTTGCCTTATTGGTCTTATCTGTTTAGTTACTAGCAATTCTGTAAGGAAAACGATGCTAGTATTTTGATTTCAGTCAGTTAAAATCATGATACCAACTATTTGGTTTGTACTGTGATGGAAAGCTACTATTTATGAAGAAAACAAGTGCTAGAAGGAAAGAATTTCAAAGTTGCAATGCTTTGTCTTAATTTGAATTTTAATGAATAGTTAGCATCATTGTCTTAAATAACTAGCTACTGCAACTTATGCTTTTTCTACTATGTTCTTTTGCAATGTTACAAGTTTCCTTCCTTTAGGATGTGTTTAATTCAACTAAAGAAATGGAAAGGTCACATTATTTATTGCTTGACTACGAATATGTAGCCATTTATTTGAGGTTTTTGACTGTCTCTAATCTCATTTTACGCAAATTCCTATCATCCAAACATAGCCTTAAGATTTTTTGGAGCTACTGAAAATATGAGGAATCAAGTTATGAACTTAACTAGTATATTACCGGATTTGAGTTGATGTAGTGCAATCTATGACCCTTTTTTTCTTGTTTTATTCCATGTAATGTGCTTCTCTATGTCAGGTAATGGGCAGCAAATCAAAGATTTTCATTGTTCTTGAATATGCTACTGGTGGAGAGCTGTTTAATAACATTGTAAGTTGCGATGAAGTTTTCAGTTGCTTTTCTTATTTTTTGCATTGCAGTGAGTGGTGGGTTTAAGTGTAATCAATGTGAGCTATCAATTTTGGTTCCAGAAATCATTTCAGCACGCAGTTTTCTCCCTACTGCATGCACTGAATTAGAATTTTGCATGATCGCTTGTAGCACATTAATTCTTTTGCTGCAAAGTTCCATTACTGAATCTTCTCCTTTAACATTTACAAACAATAAACCAGTATCTTATGATTCAAGTTTAAATTACCATACTGTTCGGTCTAGACAATGTTTTATTATGTCAGCTTCAGCTATCATCACCCCATCCTTTTAGCACAATTAAATTATTCTGATTGCAAGTTATATACATGAACTTTGAAGGTTAAGCATGGAAGAATGGGGGAAGCTGAAGCACGGAGATATTTTCAGCAATTGATTAATGCTATTGATTTTTGCCACAGCAGGGGTGTCTACCACAGGGACTTAAAGGTAAACTAACTGATGCATGCATGATATTTATCACTTCTACTACGACTTTATCCAATATTCCCATTAAAATCCAAATTTTCTTTTCCATTGACCTGTCACAGCTGGAAAATCTGCTACTTGATGCGTCCGGCAACCTAAAAGTTTCAGACTTTGGTTTCAGTGCACTTTCACAGCAAGTTAGGGTAATTCTTTTAGTAGGAAGAAATATATGTACCTTATGTTGATAGTGTTTTATAGAACTAGAAAAAAATCAATTTTTAGGATGATGGCTTGCTTCACACTACGTGCGGAACTCCAAATTATGTGGCTCTGAGGTATGTATAGTTTTATGATTATTACTGCTTTGAATGTTGAATAACTTGGTACTGATAGAATGTTGACATGAATAATCTATATATTTTTTTAAGGTTCTTAATGATAGAGGCTATAATAGCTCCTGCTGACCTGTGGTCATGTGGGGTTATCATGTTTGTATTACTTGCAGGATACTTGCCTTTTGATGATCATAACATTATGAATTTGTACAAGAAGGTATAAAGGGAAGGCTTTGGAAGCCTGATTACCTGCATTCTCGTGCCATTTCTAACAGATTCTCTATGCTCATGCAGATAGCAACTGCTAAATTCCTTCTTGGTTTTCTTTTGGCATCAAGAGATTGTTGACAAGAATTCTTGATCCTAATCCAGTGACTGTTAGTATTTTCTTTACTGTGAGACATCGTTGTGCTTCTTATAGCAATTATAAAGATGATAATTATTAGTAACTGATGTATCTCATAAAGTATATGCTGAACTAACCCTGATGTGATTGGTGTTGGTAGAAATTCATGTATAAGATGAAATAATCACGAGAGGAATAATAGGCTGTAAGATAGGCACCAGAAAAGAATATAGTATAATCTACTAGTTCAGAAATGAATAGCAGAGTTAGAATATTTGTCACTCAAATATAGAATGATATAGGCGGTGGGAGAATGCAAGTACTAGGAACAAATGTATTATGAAGCTAATAACTAGAAAGAGAGAAATTATTTAAGGATTTACTCTCAAGTTTCTGGAGATCTGAGTTTGAGGAAATATGTTTCCACACATCAACCTAACATTATTAAACTCAATTTCAATCATTTATTATGATGTTTTATGTTACTTGGTTTAATCATAGAATAGAAACATTATTATAATTGTTGTGTTGATAGAGAAACAAAAGAGCTCTTCAACTTTTTAAAATGCAGGTTATATGTAGTTGGAAATTTTTGTCATCTTCAACTCTACCTCGTTATATATTATTGATTTTGCATTCTGTGAATGATGACAGAGGATAACTATTTCTGAAATATTGGAGGATGAATGGTTTAGAAAAGGTGATAAACCCCCTGTTTTTGATGGAAACTATGACACAAGTTTGGATGATGTTCATGCTACTTTCAAGGTCTCACAAGTGAGTCAAAGAATAGCTTTTAGCAGACCTCTCTTAATATTAATAATTTATTTTGTATATCTTCATATCGAGCTTCTCTTGTTTAATTTACTTCTGTTAATTTGTATTTGGTGTCTCACTCTTCATATTGAGCTTTTTTGTAATATTGTGTCGCCCATGAATGTCTGATATATTCACTATTTGCCAGGATCACTATGGCGGGTAGGGAAGAACAACCAGCAGCATTGAACGCATTTGAACTGATTGGCTTGTCAAAAGGTTTAAATCTTGGGGGATTGTTCACCATAGAGCAGGTACATATATTTTTCTTGAGATATTTAGTGATCATAACTCAAGAGAATGTGTATGATTGTGAATAGAATTCAGTTTTATGTGGACGATCAGTTTTATAGATAAGAGGGAGGGAGGAAGGTAGAATCAAATCTCATTCTAGAAAACAACATTATTATTATTTCATAGTTTTCTTCTTGACGTATAATTCTGACCGTGCTATCAAACTGGATAATTTCGATCTTTTTGTCACATTACAGGAATTCAAGAGAGAAACTAGGTTTACATCAACGTGTTCTGCCAATGATATCATCAGAAAGATTGAAGAAGCAGCAAAACCTCTTGGATATGACATTCAGAAGAAAAACTACAAGGTGACCTCCCAACATCCAGTTACATTAAGGAAAAACAACAACAACAACAACAACAACAAGCCTTAATCCCACTAGGTGGGGTCATTTACATGAATCTTCGTCCATTGTGTCTATTATGTGTCAAATACTCATCTAATTCAAGTATACTAAGATCATTTTTATACATCTTAAAAGTCTTTTAGGTCTACTCTACCTTTCTTAACATAAAGGCAAATCTGCATCTACTCTCTAATTGGGTCATCGGACGAGGCTTTATGTGGCCAAACCATCTAAGGCGACTCTCCTAATCTTATCACTGGAGCTACTCCAACTTTTTCCCGAACATACTCATTTTGCATTCTATCTCTAGTAAAGCCACTCATCCACTAAGCATCCTCATCTCTGGCACTTAACTTAGTCTTATGCTTCTTTATTGTGAATACGCACCATAAGTCATTGCGGGTCTTACCACCATCTTATAAAATTTTTTAAGTTTAAATTGGAACTTTTCATAATAGGATGCATTCCTCCACTTCAACCATCCAACTTGAATTCTACTAATAACATCTCCATCTATTTCACCATCATTTTGAACAATGAGCCTAAATATCAGATGCTCACTCTTATTAATGACTTGATCACCTAAAGTCATAACACTATCACTAAAACTTCTACAACTAAAATTACACTCCATATATTCAGTTTTAGATCTACTTAAATGAAAACCTTTAGACTCTAAAGTTGACCTCCATAATTCAAGTTTCTGTTGGACTCCCTCTCTAGTCTTATCAACAAGAAGAATGTCATCAGCAAAAAGCATACACCAAGGTACATCTTCTTGTAAATGCCTCGTAAGAACATCCATAACTAAAGTAAAAAGATAAGGGCTTAATGTTGATCCTTGATGTAATCCAACTGAAATAGGAAAATATTTTGTCAATCCTCCTTGTGTTTGGACACAAGTAACTAGTATACATATCCTTAATGACTTGAATATAACCAATATTAACTTTCTCTACGTTAGAACTCTCCAACATCTCTTGAGACTTTATCATAAGCTTTCTCTAAATCAATAAATATCATATGTAGATCCTTCTTACTTTCTCTATGCTTCTCCATTAAACCTCTTAACAAATGTAACATCCATAGTAGATCTACCGGCATGAAACCAAAGGATTGTGAGAAACTTACGTATCACGTAACATGCTTTCAATTACTCTCTAATTTTAATGTATGGCACATTAACTTAATTCTCATAATTTGCACACTCTTGTGCATCACCTTTATTCTTAAATATAGGAACCAATAGATCTTTCTCCACTCTCGGCATCTTTTTAGTCTTTAAAATAATATTAAAAGATTTGTAAGAAATTCCTTGATCTCTAAACATTTTTCATTGGAATATTATCAGGTCCTTGCTTTTCACATTTCATTTTCTTTAAAGCTTCACTAACTTGATTTACTAATCTGACGATAAAATGAAATTCTATTTTGTTTAGGGTATTAAGGTTGTTAAAATCAATCGTCTTTGATCCTTCATTGAAAAGTTTATCAAAATATCTCATCCACTATTTTGATATCTTTTCTAAAAGCACTTTATTTTTATCATCTCACTTACTCTTTACTTCTTTTGGCTAACATACATCTTTCACTTCTATAATCTATTGTATAAATCACTAAAAGCTAAATTTTTTTGCATCGTATATTCTTTCTTAGAATCTCTGAGACTTTATATCTTTCCCAATTCTCGATTTTTTACATCTAAACCAAGTTTATATATGATTCTTATTTCTTATCTTTTCTTGCACTCGACATCACCATTATTCTTATTAAAAGAAGCTTTTCCTTTTGATTCTCAAGCACATCTTTAGTAACTTCTTAATTTCACTTGATATTTTTCATAAGCGTTAGCTTCTTTATGAACACCAATTCTAATATCTTGTAGCTCTTAAAATATTTTTATTTGTGTTCTTTAAGTGTCCCATCTAATCTGGACAATAATTTAGTTTATTTTTTCTCTTCTGATCTTTTCGTCTTAAAATCTAAAACTAATAGTCGATGTTGGGTCTTAAAATTTCACTTGGTATGGCTTCTGATCTTTCTGATTTAAGCGATCTATTTTTTTATCGAAAATAATCAATCACGTATTTTCTTAGATCCATTTTATAAGTAATAATATGTTCATCTCTTTTCTTAAAAAAGTATTAGCATATATCGTAAAATTTAAAATCTAATATAGTCTTTTTCTTCATTAACTCCAGTCATGCAGTGAATATTTTTAAAATCTTCTACTACTGCCAATGTTTTAAATCTCCCGATAAATACTTTTTTTGAGAGGTATCTTTGTATTAATCATACAATTCATTCCAAAATTTTTCTCTTACCTCCAAACTACTTGAGCGTAACTTATAACATTGATAATCTTGGTATCGATAATAATCTTTAAAATTTATAATTCTATCTCCACATCTATTAAAACTTATAATATTATCCTTCAAACTTATAATATTAAGGAAAAACAGATATATCAAAAAATTATACCAGATATCACATCTAAAGCTGTTAAAGTGGATGATTTGGATCACATGGATTCATAGGGTCTTTCAAATTACCTTAACTATATGCTTGCAAATCTGATGCTTATGTGGTGCATTTTAACATTATTTGATCATCCTTCGGATGCATAGTAAGTTTTCAAAACGGGTGGTTCGGATGGCATGAGAATTGATCAATTATTTTTGCAATCTTATCTTTCAAAATAGCCTGAATCCAGTGCTCATGTTATTGGTGAAAAGTACGTGACAGTGAGTACTTCACTGGCATATGTGGCCGATGTTTAATACATGTTTCATGGTTTTGGTGCTTTGTAGATGATGCTTCGAAACGTAAAAGAAGGCAGGAAGGGAAATCTCAATGTTTTGACGGAGGTTGCATGAAAACTCTGTTCTTTAGTTTCACGGGGATATTCACTATTTTGCTGACATGTTTTCTAAATGTTCAGGTATTTCAAGTGGCCCCTTCTTTGCATATGGTTGAGGTGCGAAAGGCTAAAGGGGACACGTTAGAATTCCACAAGGTATTTTGACTTAAGAATGCAACGATTATTCATTTGCATGACTTATCTTGATAGGCTAGTAATATTAGCACTGTTAAAAACGAGCAAGGTGTCTTTTCTTATTTCCTTAGGAAATAAAGCAAGCATCTTTTCATAATTGAATAGATGGGTTTTAACACTTCAAGCATGGAAGATGAGCTAGCTTTTACTGATAACAATTTGATATGATGATGTGGGAAGTGCATAAAGGTTGAAAAAATAAGGATATATTATCGAAAGTGAATAGATCAAATGTAGGACCACTTCACTTTTGAGAAGGATATATTTGACACATCGAGTGTTAGGCAGGCATAATCGTATTTTGGGTGTCTTGTGAACTCGATAATATTAGGACGTCAGATTATAGTCATGATGGTTTATATAGCAAGCTATTTTACATTTTTATGTTGATATATTTGTTTAATGTAATGAATTGCTAAGAAAAACAATATGTTGGGATCAATGGTGATTACAAGAATGAGAAAAATAATCTGCATATTGAACAGTTTACATGGTTTGATAGGATTCACTTGTGTCACAGTCACATGGAGAGATAAAACATCCTTTAGTCTGAAAACATATATATATATATATATAATACAAATATTTTTTACTTTAATCTCACTAGTGTTTTTAGTTTTCCAATTTATGTGTTAATCAGTGCTTTTATAAAGAATGTGTGTTCTTTGACATTGATTTTACTTAATCGAGAAAAAGTGCTTCAATGGTAGTTAGATCTTTGTTTTGTTCCAGAATCGAAGTTGAAACAAACAAAATCTAATAAGCTTAGACACATAACTAGTAGATCAGGAGAGACCTCTTTATTATCATTTTCAATATACTGGAGATATTACCTGTTAGAAATCTAAGCTCAATAAAATTTCTGCTAGTGATAGATTGTACTTCTGTGAACAGCATTCTCAGTATGGCATCATTTATAAGGCTCAAAATGTGATTTTTTTTTTAAACTTCAAACTTAAAACATGCAGAAATAACATACTGATTGAGTTAATTTTTTTGCTGACTCTATACAGTTCTATAAAACACTCTCAACGTCCCTCAAAGATGTAATTTGGACATCTGAAGAGGATTTGCAAGCCCCTCAGCTCCCAAACTATGAGATCAGAAGGCATACTGCTCCCCTCAGAAAATTCTCCTTGTACAGTTGTTCTTAATTCTTTTCTTTTTCCCTTGCCTGGGTAATAAAGTTTTGCCTGCTTCCATCCATTCTTTTACACGACCTTGAATCATTGTTGAATGATTGAACAATTGATTTGATTTTATTTTTTTCAGATTATAGAAGCAGTGAAAGGGTATAAATTGTCAGGAAATTGCTTGAAAGAATTTTAAATACTTTTCATTAGTAGCTTTTTTTTTTGTAAGATTGACCTTGGAAAAGTATTATGCTATTGAAAAGTCCTTGATTGTTTTCCTTATCATGCCTTTCTTCTGGCTAAAAGAACTGAACGACTTGATGTCTTTGTTTGATTTGATATTGTTATTATCTACAAGTATGAATAAGCTCGAGCTTTTAATGCTACAGCATCTTATTTGTAGTTGATTTATTTATTATCAAGTTGAAAATGTGCTGAATATAAAGAAGAAATTGAATTGATGAGTATTAAATTCTTTGACCATTCTTCACTGATGGATTCAATTGTGTAAAGAAAACTTGTAATATATATATACAGAGAGAGAGAGAGAGAGAGAGAGAGAGAGAGAGAGAGAGAGCATAAATTCAAATGTAATCTAGAGGGTATCTGTTCATTTTCACTAATAGAGAGAAATAAAATTAATATTGTTATTACTCCCTCTTACTTTTTGCTGTCGTGCAAAGAAAATCTTCTGCTATCAAAATTTTTTCGCTTGATGGTATAAAATTAATAACACCTCTCTCTTAAAATTGATCTCCCTCGTAAGGCTGTCAAAAAAACTCGTTGTTCGCGAATTAGCTCGTGTTTGGCTCATTAAATTGTTCGTATTTGGTTCATTCGTTAACTAAGTGAGTTGAACATGAATAAATATTTCAAGTTCCATTTATAAATGAGTCGAACATGAATAATATATTGTTTGTTCGTGTTTGCCTTGAATTAGTTCGAAATTAATAAATTTATTAAAATAATTTTTTAATTTTATATAAAATATATTAATTTAATCATATAAATAATATATTTTTAATATTTTGTGTTATATAATTAATTTAGTTAATTAATAAGAATTTTTTGAATTAAAATTTAAGTTCAATAAAGATTTTAAAATTGAATTCAGTTAAATTGAATTTTAACCGTTAACAATTTAATTAATGGTTAATATCATCATATGTATTTTAAAGATTAAGCACATCCACTCGATCGGCATTCGGCGCTCCGTCCCTCAATTTGTAAACTTAATATCCTATTCCTCTACGGCTCTATTGAGTTCTGAGTTCTCAATTTCTCATCTCCTCGGTTCTTGCTCTGCATGCGAGGAAGCGATGACTCAGACTCTGCCTTCTAGCTTTGGTTTTGGTCATTCCTGCCCGCTACCTCTCATCTTAAAACCTTTGGAGTTCGGAGCCTCGATCATCTCTGTTTGTACATCTTCATCTTTACTTCTCTTTATTCTTTTGCTCTATTTTAGGGATTCCAATGATGAGTCTGGAGTTATTTTTCTTAGTATTTCTAGTAATGATCATGCGGCTGTTTTAAGATGCAAACTAGAACGGTATTTCTAGGGTTTATGGGTTTGGCTCCTCGAAAGTTTCATCTATTTGTTTGGTGTGTTTTTGTGGATTTTAGTCCTTTCTGAGTTTACTCTGCTTTCATCTCCTTATTGGTCGATATTTAATATTGAGTTCGGTTGGAAATATGGCTATTACAGTTGCACCTTCACATATTTATGGTGATATTTAATATTGTTTTCATCTCCTTTGTGAGTTTACTCTTCTTCTTCTTTCTATTTAGAGTTTCTCCTAATTTTCTCTAGTTCTACAATTTTGTTTGTTTTGAGGCTTTAATGTTAGTGCCTATATTGAAATGGAAGAAATCAAAAAAGAATGGACAAAAATGAAAGAATGACTGATTGAATTACAAGGCTGATTTGTGTTATGTGCGATTTTTTTTAAAAAAAATTAATGAATGAAAGTTTGCATTATCATTGATGTTTTGAATGGTAGTAAATGCGAGAGCATTTATTTTATTTTGTTGGTTATTTTTATGTGGGGCATTAATTTTGAATGGCTGAGTAGCTTCAATGTTGGTTATCTTTATGTCGATTTTATGTGGAGGCATTAATGGGGTGCTCTCTCATTATTATAAAGACTATTAGATCAACATTGAGATTGAATTGAATTGAATATATTGAGATGAGTTATAAGTTAAGGTTTGGATCATATATATATATATATATATATATATATATATATAATATTTTATTTGATAGTAGATCGATAAAATTAACATTTCATTTATTATTTTTTTTATTTAAACACCTACATGTTATGATAAACACCTAGTATGGAGGTGTATGTGGTCTTAACTCATATTTCTTTTTTTTATTTAGTGTCTATCATGTCTAATGGATCATTCTCGATTATCATGTGGTGATGATATAGTTGTATGAAATGAATGTGGTAAAATTCCAACTATTTCTTTTATGTTGAGTTAGAGGCAAATGTGAATTGAATCGCATTTAGTGGTGAGTTCTTGATGATTAGAGCTCTTTATCTCCAAAAATAGTCAATGCACTTGTTTGTACGACTAGTTGGATTAGAGGTGTTCAGTCCAACATATAAAATCTTTTGATACTTTTTCAACATAAAAGCAATCTATTTAATATATTTGATAAATTTTATTCTCTCATTATCTACTTTTATTTCAACAAGAGTTAATGGAGGAGGAGAATCTTTATGTGAAATTTCTAGAAAATGTTTAGCAATGGAGAAGGGTACTACACACCAATATACATCTTACATTTACTCTTTCCAATCTAATTTTCATTTATCTTTCAATTTGGACTTATATTTGTCGCTTAATTTGGACTTTGATTGTCGTTTAATTTGGACATACATTTGTGCTATTTAATTTGGATTACTGGTTAATTGTAATTATGTTTATGTTTAGTTGATTTGAGATTATTTTGGCATCTTAATAGTTGGCTATAAGATTATTACACTATTGTTGTTGGTTGACATTTTGGTAGCTTTTGTAATTTGGTTGTTGGTTGATTGACATTATGGGGCAGCGGTGATTATGGCTTGGTTTCTGTCTTCGGCTTTGATTTCAGTGACTATGTCTTTGGTGATATCTGTAAGGATGACTTTGAGGTCAGGTTGGCTATCTTTTCTTTATTGGATGACGGTGTGCTCTAGGATGTTTCTGTTGGGTCGTTGACATTTTCTTGGCTTTTAAGGGGGGGATTGGTTGGGGATATTGATTGTCTTGATTATAATTGTCTTTACTTTGGTGATAACTTCTGACTTTTATTTTCTTATTCTTAATTAAGAGTTAAAATGGTAAGATCAACATATCTTCTTACTCATGTTTTGTGATTAATTAATGTATGATGGCTAAATAGATGTATGAGATGCAACTTAACGATGGTTGGTTTATGTATTATTTTCAAACATTCAATTTAATTTTTTGTGATTTTTGTTTGTTGTTATATTATGTACAAAAAATTTTTAACATTTTTTTCCTATCGACTCATTCTAATTTTAGTTTATTCAATATTCATTTCAATTTTTCCTACACTTACTATTATTAATCTTTCATTTTGTCAATTTTTTGAAAGTTCTAAATTCACATAGCCACCAAGCTATTGATAGTATCAATGATTATTTATTTTAATTTTCTGAGCTCATTCATAATATTTATTTCATATTTTCTTGTTAATTTTGTTTACATGAAGTGCATATTATTATTTTGAAGATTCAAGATTAGTTAGAGTCCTCAAAGCTTGAAGACTTGAAGGATTGAAGCTATGGATGGAAAATTGGAATTTGAAAATTGTAATATCATTATTTTGTTAGCTTTTATTGAATCAAATTATTACTTGTATATGATCATGTAAATTTTTATGCTGAATTTATTCTAATAAGTTATAAATTTATAAATTTATAAATTGTAATAATATGAGTTAGCAGTTTAAAGCTGTATTCAATTTTTTATAAAATAAATATTTCGATTGTAATTGTATATCTTTTAGTTTCAATTAAATAAATTTTACTTAGTTTTAATAGTACTTAATTATTTTTATTGTATAAATAAAATTTTTTATTGTAAATTTTTTTTTTGATTGTATATGCCTATTTTGCATATTTTTTAGTTTCAATTTTGTCAATATTACTCAATTTTTTTTTACTGTATAATATTCAATTAAATAAATATTTTTAACTTTTTCAAAATTTTTAATTTTAAATGAAAATTAAGAAAAAATTATTATTAAAATATAAAATCGAGCCAATTTTGAGTCAGTCGAGCTCGACATAATAATTTTTGCACCTAACACTTTATAAAGCTTTATTCAGCTAATTTGAACAACAAAATAAATAGAACAACAACACACCTCAGCTCGAATTTGCCATTTACACCCCTACTCCTCGTGCAGGTATCCAAAATAGCCCATCCCTCCAAAACTGTATATATCAATAAATAATGAATGTAGACAATATAATTTATTATAATATCACATAATCCATTATTACGAAAATCTGATAAAAGCATTTGAAAAGAGAATGACTTAGTCAAATTTAAGCAAGTAATCCTAACACGTTGAAGAAGATATTGAACCTAGAAATTCGTTCATTTACATTCTCAAGCTTTTGTATATTAATTTCAATTTTCCGAGGTTAGTGTCCCTGGGGGTATAGCTCATATGGTAGAGCGCTCGCTTCGCATGCGAGAGGCACGGGGTACGATTCCCCGCACCTCCAGAAATTTGCTTTCCAAAAAGTGGTACTGTAATGGGATTTATTTCCCCGTATTTTTTGGATATATATAATCTAAAACTTTTAATATTATATTAAAAATATTATTTTTGACAATTGTTTTAAATAAAATGCAACTTTTAAAATATAAAAAAGATTATATATATATATTAAATATATAAATGCATAGAAAATTATATGTTATGAATAAAATTTTAGAGTGTAAATATCAAACGCCTTTGCAGATGTTCAAATTCGTATATATTATAAAATAAAATCTCACCTAAACCGACCCTGTTGTTTCAGTCAAAACCATATTTTGGTCTAATCTCACCTAATTTCAAGAGACCAAGTTATGTTTGTGTTTTTTTTTTTCCATAAGAAAAATTAATTCATGCAGTGACTAGAAAGAAGTTTATTAGTTAAAAAGCAACTGTAGATAAACTTTTTTAGGATCAAATTAATTGTAATTATATGGCCTTAAATGATTTAGGCATGGAAAAATTTTAGAGTTATCTAGTATGGTAAATATTAATATAAAGTAAAATAATTGCATCAAATACTCATTTGGTTGATAATTGTTGTGAGTATTATGTTTATTGGCTATAATATATGTGTTTACAGAGATTATGATTATGAGATTCTCTTTATCACAGATGAGGCTAAATTGTTGTATGTAGAAAGATTCGAGTCGGTAGAGTAGGGGAATTTGATATCTTAGTGTTGCACAAAAGTTTTTCACATATAATAATAAAAGAGTTTGAGAGACCTTAAGTTTTTTAATAATCTGTCAGAAAGCCACAGGGCCACCAAAGCCGGTGGAGGCTGACTAGGAACGTTCCTCCACAGCTTTGATCCTATGAGGATCTCGACCGTTAATCATACTCTAGCCAAGCGGCCATGTGTCAAAATTATAAAATAAAGCTTGAATCAAAATTATTTTTATCTTCCATATTAAAAGAGGTGGCTCAGGATCTAATTTGAACTTATAAAATAAAGCTTGAGCATAATCTAAATCTCAATTAATTAATCTGAAATTTAAACCTGTTTAGATCAACTAATTTACATCTTTACTTGTTTCAAACGCAATCTTTGTCATGCTTACCTAGACCGATAATCTTTAATTAATTAATCTCAAGTTTGCTCGAATCATCGCATTAATCATCGTCGTTAAAACATCAAAACTATAATTTTGAATATGAAGCTGCCATTGCTGAATTATTGATGTTAGTCAACTCAGCAGCATTTAGTATAAAAATAAATATACTATTTTTTTTTTCATAAAAATAAGCTCTATTTAAAAAACTGTTATTTAGAAGTGAAAATATTATATTTTTATTTATATAAAATATGCCGCAAATTAATATTTCATATTGATGTCTTCTGCTGTTAAGCTGGCACAACATATTTTAAAAATAATTTTCTAACTCATTAAATAGAAATTAATATATTCCTTTAAAATTTATAAATTAAGCATGAATATCAAGTTAAATAATATATTTAATCAAATTAAACGACTCAATGAAACAATAATATCTAGATTGAATCGAGCCAAAATAAAAAGCCAGTCATATGAAAACTTTGAAATCTTAATTGAATGATCATGACTTCCAAATTGATGTCTTATAATAGTCGAATTGAGGCGATGAATCCAATGAGCTTTAAGATCACTCAAATCAAGGGTCATTTAAATAATCAAATTACAAAAAAATATCTATCATCAAATGAATCGATACGAACCGTCCGATGGAGTGTTTTAAGATTTTGGCTACATGACCAAAATACCCCTCTCAAAATCCTATAAATATAACTAAATTCTTGTCATGAAGGGAAGAGAGAATGAACTTGAGAGAAATGAAGTTAAGTTTTTATCATCATCACGACGATCCCTTTATTATCGGTTTTCAATAATTATACAACCAATTTAATTTTGTAACATGATTGAATTATTATCATTTCAATCTTGTAATCGTTATGGGAAGATTTAAATTTTTGTCTATATATATAGTTGAGTATTTTCTTTTAGATAATTTTTTCCTCTCTTTTGATATTTTTCACGTAAAATTATTGAGTTTATATATTTTCAATTATTTATTGTAAATATGATTTATATCTGGTAAATTTTACTACTACTATAAATTTTCGCATACACAAATAAATATTTTACATGATAAAACTCTTCACAATAACTATTTGCTACTAATAACATCACATTTTAGAAAAAAAAATAGCAATTTTATGTATTCTTAATATCAATATTAGATTAAAGCAAAAATCTTATTAAGTATGAAGTGATTTAAATTAAGAATGTTAATAATTGACAAAACATAATAATCCAATATAAATTTAGCTCGAAAAATTTGAGTTCAAGTTGATCTAATTAAATTTTGAGTTAGGTTCAAGCTTAAAAATCTAGTCAGTTTAATCTTCTGAGTTGGCTTTAGGTTGACCTCTCAATCAAAAATTGATGTAATTTTTGACATACCAACACAAAATTGACTTGAACTTTGACTTGAAAACTTAAGTTTGACTCATTTTAATTTGAATTTGATCTAAAATATATGTCATATTCTGATCAATCGGGTTGAAGGCTTATCAGATTGAAATCAAAAAATTCTAACCCATTTAATAAATGGATTAAATTTAGATTACACCTATTAGGATTAAACTTAAATCAGATCCGGTAACTAAAATTGACATCTTGAATCTAATTGTATTGGGATGTCACAAGTTGTCATATTAATTGGATAATTAATTGCTTCAACGTCAACTTTCTTTAGAATTGAAATAATGGCAGTGGGGACACGCAAAATTTGTGGGTAAAACGAAGCCCACGACTCTCACTAATTATAATATGTTCACCATATCTGATTCATTTAATTGTGATCAGAACTTAACCAATCACTAACACTGTGTTAGGAAACTACACCAATGACTTTATAATTATAAGAAATTATTTCAACCAAAGGATGCTGACCACTAACATCTTAATCATTTTAATATAATATTGATATTAGTATTTTAAGATAAGGTCGTATATAATTTTACAACGACATTGTATTTTAATTTTAAGTTATTTTTCATTTAATTTATAGTAATTAATTATTTTGGTCAAATAGAGATTAGTTGATATAAGATCATTTGTTAGATTGTTCTCCTTTAGTAGTCCCATGGATTTTTCTGATTTGTGAATTTTATGTTTTGAATTTTTTTTTTCTATTTCTAGCTTAATTTTTTGTTGAAACTTATATATATATATATATATATATATATATATATATATATATATATATATATATATATATATATATATATATATATATATATATATATATATATATATATACATATATATTATATCATGATTTTTTTATAATTTTGAGTTAGATCTATAATTATTGAAACCCTAGTCTATTTAAGTCTTATGATGATGAATATAACCTTATAATGACCACAGAACCTTAGATTTAATAAAGATTATAAGAGAGACTTTACTTTAATTAATCATTTAAAATACTTCTAATAAGTTTGCCTTTAGTTCATTTTAATGTTAAACTATATTGTTACTTAACCCTTGATATGACACTTAAAATAAATTTAAGAATTAGATCTTGATGTCAAAAAAAAGTTGAAATCTGATTTGGTTGAGATCAGACTTAAAATATCATTGAAAACTTTGGGATATCAATTAAATCCCTAAATGGCTCTTAAACATGAGTGTTTATAGTCAAATCGGCGTCTCGATAGCGGATCTAAGCCCAAGATCTTATAATTATGACTTCATCCATTCAAATGCTTAAAATACATCAAATGATCAAATGAATCATTTTTGAGTCGTCGATGGAAGGAGTTGGATTTTGCATGTATTCTGAGCGGCAGCTCAAATCATAAATAGCACTCATTCTTGTATGAAGGGGTAGAAGCAAGAGAGAGCTCTAAAGCGAAGATTCTCCAAGCACAATCCACGCCACCACTCGGCGGACGTCAGCCGTTGTCTGGCCCTTCTCACCCGTCGTCGATCTCGCCGGTCTCCATCGCGTGTTCATGGATCTTCATCCCTCATTTCACCGTCATCCGCTACTAAGCTGTTACCGAGGCATTATTACATGGTTGTTGTTCTCATATCTCGTAATCCGTTGGAAGATTTTGTATTAAACGGATACATAGTGAAAGATTTTTTCTGAGGTCAGTGATTTTCCCCTATTTTTGAGATTTTCTATGTAAAAAATTAGTTTTCTTTTTCACTCTTTAAATATTGTGTGTCTTTGGATTTCACAACAAAGAAATTTAAACTTTCATTGGTTTTCTAACAACAACCTAAATGATCATAGTAGATTCAATTAGTGATATAAGTACTCAATCTTATTCTCATTTAAGCAATTACCAATGTAATTAACTATAATACTCTTTAAGTTTGGACTAGAGGATAAAGTTTAACATATTTACTTAGTGATGGAATTAATAGTTTTGATCTATGAATATATTATTTTGTGCTTATAATTTTTAAGTGAGATCATTGATTCTAAAAAAAAAATACTTTATTCTCAATCAATGAGCTGTTTAGAAGGCGTGTCGATGCATTTAATGAGGACATTGTGGCTCAAATGATTGCTCAATGTAAATTCAAATAACTACTATAGAAGCAATAATGAAAAAAAATATGACAAGATAGATGAAAAGGAAAAGGAGCAGTGATTAAGGAGGCGTAAGAGGAGGAGGATGATGATTAATTTTTGTTTATATTATGTTGACTTTTATATATGTGTCATAAATCAAGACAAGTCCATAAGTCAAATTCGGCCGGACTTGAAGCGGCAGTCGCATAAATCGATCAAAATACTGGGCGTCGAAAAGAGTCAAAATGACCTCCGATCAGCGAACGGACTTTGTCGTTGCGTTCAGAATGTCAAATTTGATTGAAATATAAATATTGTAAATATGATCTCGATTAAGCCATTAATGTGTTATATATCGAGTTAGGAGGGCAGAGCATAGGCCAAACGATCTTCGTTTGTAAAATTGATTGCACCGTTAGCTTCAAAACATCCAAAACTATCAAATGAGACTGTCCGCGCTCAATTCGGACGAGTTTGTGCAAATGTGAGTGATTTGAAGTGAAGGGCCACAAATCGAGTGAAATCTTAGGCGTTGCCAAAATCAACTCAATGATTGATGAGCAGCCCATCGCGTTGAGCGTTGAAATTGGTGAAGATATAAATATTGCACGACTTGATGATCAATTGATCAGCCGAGTCGTCAGCCACACGTATATCGAGGTCGGCACGTGCAAGTCAAACGACCTCCGTTCATGAAATTGATCATGTCATCGGCTTTGAAACGCTGAAATCTATTAAATAAGGATTGCTTCTGACAAGTCTGCGTGAAAATCGGCGGTTAAAAGCTGGCATTTTATTTGAAATTGACTGATTTGGCGGCTTCGAATCAAATGATCTCCGACCATGAAACGGACTGCACCATTGTGTTCAAAATAATAGAATTACCCTAAATCAATATATATATTGATTATGTACTTTTACGGCACAAAATTCACGTTAAAATTATTTAATCAATTTAAAATTAATTTTAAAAATTTCTAAATTACTCCCGCTCCTCAACCGTTCCCTCCTAGCCGAAGAACTACTCTCGCTCATCTGTTCAAATGCCAACCGTTCGCGAGAGCTGTCTTCCCTGTGTCAAAACCGAGCAGTTCCTCCACAATTTTTCTCTCACGTTGCCTCCCCCAAAAAGAGTCACAGAGCGTTCTCGCGCACGGTCTCATCTCATCCGCATTGATCTTTCTTGTCATCTACTACTATTTGGATCCACGTGAGAAACACAGAGTGTGTGTGAGAGAGAGATCATGAAGCGGAACGCCGAGGCAGGACTCGTTGCCCTTCTCTGCTTTCTCGGGATCTCCATCTCCGCCGTAGCCGACGATCCTTACCGCTTCTTCGACTGGAATGTCACCTACGGCGACATTTACCCTCTCGGGATTAAGCAGCAGGGAATACTCATCAATGGACAGTTTCCGGGCCCCGATGTGTACTCGGTCACAAACGATAACCTTATCATAAACATGCACAATAGCTTGCCGGAGCCTTTCCTTATCTCATGGAACGGGGTGCAGCAGCGGAGGAACTCATTCGAGGATGGCGTGTACGGGACGACATGCCCGATCCCGCCGGGGAAAAACTACACTTACATTCTGCAAGTGAAGGATCAGATTGGCAGCTTCTTCTACTTCCCATCGCTGGCTTTCCACAGAGCCGCTGGCGGATTCGGTAGCATCCGCATTCTCAGCCGCCCCCTCATCCCCGTCACCTTCGATGATCCCGCCGGCGACTTCACCGTCCTCATGGGCGACTGGTATAAGGCTAACCACACATTTAAAGCTCAAACTTGATCGTGGAAAGAGGCTTCCTTTCCCAGATGGCATTCTCATCACTGGACTAATATTGAGAATGGCTGCTTGCTTCTTTGTCGAACTCGGCTACACAAAGCCACGGTATCCAGAAGTATTAAAGGGATTGTTTGTCCTTCAACTCAAGGGAGATGGAGCTACTGGACTTGCCATCTCTTTACTTGGTGCTATGGTTATGCCGCATAACCTTTTCCTCCATTTGGCTTTGGTGCTATCTAGGAGAGTACCACGTTCAGTTCATGAAACTAAAGAAAGTGGGGAAAGTAAGTGGGTACACGATACGTGTGGGTGATGAATGTGGTCCTAGGCTCATGTGGGATTAGTCACAACGATATCTCCGCCTACAAGATGAGTGGAGTATTGGGAGGATACCCATTCCCAAAAAAAAAAAAAAAAAAAAAAATGAAGCATGCAGGGTTTCCTTGATCTCCGCATTTTGCCTTGGAAACGAAACCTTATGACTAGATCTCTAGCAATTATCCCCAATCTAATTGTAATAATTATTGGAGGCTCTTTTGAGGCTAGAAATCTGATCATCATAGCATCGGTTTAAAGATTTTGTCATGCCTTCTCGAGTGATGAGACGAAAATTACATGATTTCAAAATCCGACTCACCGCATTGCTGAAAAAAAATTTAATAGTTGAATGTGTGAAAATATGCATATATATATATATATATATATATATATATATATATATATATATATATATATATATATATATATATATATATATATATATATATATATATATATATATATATATGCTTTATATGTTTGAATATTATTGTTTAATATTAATGTATAGACGAATAGGGATGTATAGTTAAGATGCCATGCTCATCGTATACGAGATGAAATTCCTCATAGAATATGAGATAATCGCCGCATGCTCATCGTATAATAAGCCAAAATCATCAGATGTGGCACCCCCTATGTCAAAATGCTGTCGAAATTTGGACTATTTGCATATATATATATATATATATATATTTGATTTTATGCAAGTTTAAAGTTAGCGTCGCGACGAGATAAAACCTGGTTTTTGCAAGAAAGCCGCACGCTCAACGGCGTACACTCAGCCAAACACGATCCGCACCACAGGGATGACGGGAGGTCAAAGGCCAAATCTTTTGACTTAGGAAAAATAGGAGAGTGAAATGAGCTGACTTAAGAGCACTAAATATGAAAACTCGCATCTAATTTTAAACTAAAAAGCGGGAAACAAGAGAAAGGGAGGAGCGTTTAAAACAAATTTTGGAAAGAATAGAATATTCATTTAAAATCTAAGTGAAATTTGGGGGAGGTTAATATTAAACTCACAGACTTTGGGAGATGCTAATATTAAACTCACAAACTCTAATTGTAATTTTTTAAGGCTTAAACTGAAGTAGTTAAAGTGAGTTCTTTTTTCTTGTAAATTCCTGAAAATTAAACAAGCTTTAATTAGAATTTCGGAGGGACTAATGCCAAACTCATAACAAACTTGCAATAAACTCAAAATCTAAGGATGAATTCAAATTGAGTTTAATAATTTTTATACAAATGTGGAGGTGATTACTATGCTAACTAATAAGCATGAGTAGGCTAAAGCAACAAACACCGAAATCGATAACTTATGAAAATTGAGCATAATCAAACTCAAGAATTATAAAACTCAACAAGTAAACTAAGTGCCGATTTTAAACTATAATCTAAATCAAACGCTTTCACGCCAATCAATCAACCTTTGCATAAGCAAATGAAGGCGATACTAAATCAAAATCTACAAAATCACTTTGATCAAAATTAAATTTCATTCTAATTATAATTTTCAAAGTAAATGATTTCATTAATTAGATGAAATTAGATATGTTATAAATACCCGCATGTGCCCCGACACTATGCTGAATGCTTAAATTTAAGTGTCTGATGGCGGGTTTCCGGTTTAGTCTTAGAGGTCTGGGTTAACAAAATTTAAAACTTATAATAAGAGTTTTAAATCGGTGAAATATCTAAAAAGATTCGTGATATAGATCTAATCCTCATAAAGCTAAACAGAGTCGTGGTCTAAAGCACTTAAACATATTCAAATTAGTCAATCTTTCTAATCAAACTAACTCAAATCAAATAGTAATATAAAATTGTTCAAATGAAACTCTATCACTAAAAGCTTAAAGCGAAACTCAATCTATCTACTTTCCGCAACTGTTTGTCAGGGGTGACAAATTAAGAAAAATCTAGCTCACAAAGGAGCCAATGTCAAATCAAGTGTTATGCTATGTTCACTCAATCAATCTCATGCTGGGCGTGACGGGTGTCCTCGCGTTGGCTTGGCAAAAGGCTCCACAAAAATAAATTACAAACGAGTCCTCTGATCGGGTGGTTTGGCTAGTCCGACTCCATTATATTACAATCACGACCACAACCCGTATGCTTCCCAATATGTTTGCCCTTTGAGTTGTGAACCATATGATATACTTGATAAGACAACCTCACTAAACTTAAACTTGTCTCCTGACAAACACACCCTAGCTTACAGGATTTCTCGACGACGAATACGTGTGATGGAGGATCCTTGAGGTTGTGTGACTACCTCTCGACTAAGTAGACTAGGGACCATTTTCAGGGATGATGGAACCATGAGATCTGGGAGGCACATCATCATTCCCCCAATCATCCGGTTTAAGCTAAAATGATAAATTTCATAAATTCTCAATTCTAAAACTCCATATGCTGCTATTATATGCTATGTAATTCAACGATCTAATGATTAGCCTTAATCGAAAGTTCTCTCTTACTTGAAAGTAGAATTAATATAGATTGCTATAGAAACCCGGAACCAGATCTAAAGTCCTCACAAAATGAGGCAAATCTGGGTAGTGTCTTATCTACTATTATTTGCCTTTCCGAAAATTACATAACACTTTAAAACACTCTTTTCATCAAAGAGGTCGGTGGCAAATTTTCGAAGCACACATATTAATTTATAGTTTATGCACTGCTAGTTTTTTTTGAATAATCATATGCAATATTGATATTTTTTGAATAATTAAACTATAAGTTTGATTGAAAGTTCTTTTTGTATGCATATATCACTATAGTGTGTTTATTGTAATTGAAGATAATTAATTTCAAATTTTCTGTGAAAAGCCAAAGTTAACTGTTATATATTATAGTTGTAAGTGTAAAAATAAGGAGGATTTATATACATGTCACAAAATTCTTATGTATTTACAAATCTAACATCTAAACTTACTTTTTTTATACATATATAACACCCTTATTTTTAATATCACATCAAAAATATCATCATCACTCAATTCATAGAATTTAAATTCATATTTTAAGCAAAATTATTAAATAAGTAAATATCTAACTTTAAATATTAGATATATAAATACATAAGAATTTAGTGGTATGTATGTAAATTTCCAAATAAGAATGTATGTGAAACTTCTTTTATTTTTTATTATCTCAATACAAGTTTTTGGTCAATTAAACTTCTTAAAGAATGTAATCCAATGAGCTTAAAATAGTTTAATTTTGATGTCATTAAACTACTTAAGTATCAACAAAATATCAAATGATCAAAAGAGATCATTTAAGTTATCTGATGGAGTGTTTGATAATTTTCACAAAATTAATTATAACATATACTAAAAAAATTATAAATAGATCACAAATTTGAAGAATCTTAAAGTTCTGCCTAACAAATAATGTTGAGATCACAGCCAACAACTATTATTCGACGATCATCTCTATGATGTTAATACACACCAATGATAATAATATTATCACATACCAACATCAATTATACTGATGCTCATAGTTGTCATATAGAGGTTGATGTACGTAATTAAAACTAACATTGGCGCTTGTCATTCTAATAATATAAATATTTGTTGCCAATACTAATATTGATGATTATTATCAACAGTAATATCGCACATCATTGCTAACTATAGATATCCATCTTTGTCGATAAATTTTAATATTATTTATTTTGATTCTCTTATAAATTTTTTTATTCTAAATATATTTAATTATGGCAATTACCAAATGTATACATAAAATTCCGAATCTTAGATTTTCTTTAATAGAAAGCTTAAGATTTCAACTAATAGTATAGTGAAAGAGCTGCCTCATATATTACGAGTTTTCTCCTATATGCAACCAATCTAAATAAGACAAAACTTTATTTTTAAGGGTAGAGACAGCCCGGCCAATAGTTATCCTAGAGTCGACAAATCAGATCACGTGACTCACGTGAAAGTCAGCTCAGGCTGAAGCAACCTGGCACACCACCTTCTATCGTCATGGTGAGTCATACACTGACGTCATATTCTCAAACTCTCACTATCCAAGGTCGCCATCCTGAGCCTGAGGCAAGCAAAAGTCCTTCATGAATAGGTAGTGGTTAAATGTCTGCCACATTTTTATTGCTAGTATTAAAATTGAATATTTTTAAAATTTTAAAATTTTAAGTTTTTTATATTTAATTTAAAGTAAATCAAATATAAAAATTTATACAGAGTGCTAATAGTGTGTTAAAATACTCGGTTCTAATAAATTAAAAATCCAATCAATTATAGTGAATTTCAAGTGCAAAAAATTTATAGCATAGGAGCTTATCTTTTTAGCCCATTATCTTCACCTACAAGCCTTCTTATTCTCTACCGCTCAATCATCACTCTTAGACCACTCTATCATTAATTATCATTATCAATAATTTTTAATAAATTCAAAATGTGTCATAACATACAAAAAATACTTTAATATATTTGAATATATATATATATATATATATATATGTATATATATATATATATATATATATATATATATATATATATATATATATATATATATATATATATGTATATATATATTCAAATAATATTAATTTTTTAAAATATATGCATTTTAATTGTTATATATTTCTGTAGTATATATATTTTAAAATCATCGACCAAAATAACCTTTTAGAAATGAGATTTTTTATGTTTTTGTTTATGAAAAAGAATCAAAATCATGTACTAATAAATTTTGTTGCTTCAATTTTAAACTTGAATATACATTTTGAACTAGAATATTATACTTGAGCTCAATTATTAAAAAATACTTCACATTTAACATTTATGAAGATTGTTGCGTCTTTGGAAAACCATGGTAGAAGTAAAATTTATGCCTTAGTTGAATTATCAATACAGTAATTAAAAAAATGAGACACTCAGGAATTTTAACTAAAACCTCGAAAAGAGGGGAAAACCACTGGCTCCCAAGAAAAGATTCCACTATGTATCCTTTCGAGTACAAAATCTTCCGATAACAGGATTACTGAATTCTATTTGAAAGGGACAAGAGTAAACGATCGTTTATAATAATATTGATTTGGAGTTTAAATCCTAAATCTTAACGATTATAGCGATGGTGATGATCTTGCTGATCTTCAAGCTTTAGAGTTTTCTCTTCCTCACTTCACTTTTCCTCTTCTTCCTCGACTTTCTTCCTCTTCTTCCTTTCTCTTCCTTGCTTTAGCTTCCTTCTTCTTCACTTTTGACTTTCTTCTTCTTCCTTGCCTTCTTCCTTGTTTTAGCTTCCTTCTTCTTCACTTGCTTGACTCTTCTTCTTCCTGGTTCTTCTCTTCACTTGCTGCCTTCCTTCTTCTTCACTGCTTCACTTCACTTAGTTTTAGCCCCCATGTGAGGAGTGAGGCCTATTTATAGATGGGAGGAGGGGTATTCTAGTAAACTCATGTCTGTACCACTCCCCTCGACGACTAATGACTCCTTCGATCATTTGATGTATTTTGAGCATTTGATGCCCAAATGAAGTCGAATTATGAGATCTTAGGCTCATTAGATCCGCTGTGAGACGCCGATTTGACTATAAACACACATTTGAGAGCTTTTTTGGGATTTAATTGATGTCCAAGATTCTAATGATATTTTAAGTGATCTCGATTTGTTTGACTCAAAATCATATCGCCAACATCAAGATTTTTGACCGGTGGTATTTTGAGAGCATATCGGTTGCTCTATTTTGGATGACATTAGCTTAATCATCCAAAAATATATGTCAAATGTTCAAAGATGAAGTTTTTGATCACGGGCGCCTCCTTTGCGTCAGGTTGAGCGCTGCGCTGCATAAAGGCTGGGCATGTAGGCGGCGCCATGACGGAGCGGCTCGTCGGGCCGCTGCGCGGTCCGCGGGCAGCATGAAGCGGGCACATGGCGCCATGGCGGGCATTCGTGCGGTCGTAAGGCCATTCCGACGTCGCGGCCATTCGGCTGCATCGCGGGGCCATTCCACAGAACGGTCGCCATTCGAATGGATCGCGTGAACATGGTCAGGGGTCTAACGCTGATATCAACTGTGCCTCATGCGCCAGCGTGAGTCGGTCTACATGTCACGTCTGGCTGCGCATGGTACTGCCATACACTCTGGCTGGCTACAAGGCTGTCATACAGCTGTCAGACCATGCATACGCTTGCTGGTCAGCTGACTGAGAGAAATTGCTGTTTTGAACCGCTTTTTGAGGGTTTTACCCTTGCTCGGCTATAAATACCCCTGAGTAAGAGAGAGGCACACCTTTCCCCTTCCCTTTCTTCGAGTGAGGTCCTGAGGCAATCGAAGATCAAGAGCGCTCGTGGATTATCAAGCGCCACTGATACGCGCCATACCGCCAGACCGTCTGGTTAGAGGCGATCAACCCACGTGATACGTCGGTTCCGGCACGGCCACGCCGACCGTCCGTTAGAGCGGTCAAGGCCCCGATACGTCGGGTTCCACGGCCACCGCCGACGTCCGTTAGAGGCGATCAAGGCCCACGTGATACGGGTTCCGCACCGGCCGTCGTCCCGTTAGAGGCGATCAAGGCCATCGATACCGCCGTGGCCCGTTCGCCACGCATCGTCCGTTGAGGCGATCAAGGCCCACGTGATAGCCGGTTCCGTACCGCACCGCCATCGCCCGTTGGGATCAAGGCACTCAGATAGCCGTTCCGGCGCACGCCACGTCACCGTGTGAGGGCGACCGCGCCATCGATACGCCGGGTTCCCGTTACCGGCCACGCTGCACCGTTGGGAGGCGATCACCACATACGCCGTGGTTCCGCACGCCACGCCGACCGGCCCCGTTGGGGAGCGATCAAGGCCACTACGTCGAGTTCGGCACGGCCACGCCGTCCGGCCCCGTTGGGGATATCAAGGCCTACTTATACGCCGTGGAAACCCGCCACGCCATTTATCGCCCGTGGGGAGGCGATCACGCCGTATCGCCGTGGTTCGCTTACCCACGCCGTAATGTCCGTTAGAGGCGATCAAGGCCCACCAGAGCCGTCGCCGGTATCGGCCACGCCATGCCCGGGTTTAGAGGCGATCAAGAGACGTCGTGGTTGTTCCGGCCATCGCCACCGGCCCCGGAGGCGATCAAGGCCACGTGATAATCCGTGGTTCCTCGGCCACGTCAGACCGTCCTGTTAGGCGATCAAGGCCCACGGTATAATGCCGTGGTTTGGCGCATCACGCCGTCTCGCCGAGGCGAGGCCCACTCAGATACGCCGTGGTTCCGCTTACCGCCATGTCGATCATCCGTTAGAGGCGATGGCCTACGGTGATAAGCCGGTTCGCTTACGGCCACGCCGACCGCCCCGGGTTGGCGATGGCCCATGGTACGTGGTTCGACCGGAGATCGCCCGGTTGAGGCGATCACGAGATGCAATTTAAGATGCTCGGCGATAAGGGCAATGAGGATAACCAGGCGATGGTTGAGCAGGGATGCCGGATGGTCGGCGCGGCGAAGAATGGTACCGGCGCTGACGACGGGGAAAGGGATACCGAGTGGTGGCGGGCCGACGGTGGTCGGCAACGTTCACTCTTGCACATTAGAGATATAATCAATCGAGATTTTGACCCATCCGGTTATTATTTGTCGAGTGTTATCCGACAACATTAACTCGCGTATAAGTTTTGACCTTCCTGTTATTGGCCTATTATTCGCGACGCTAACGTATAAAGAGGCCGGAAGTCCACCAAAGACCTGACCTTTCGGGTTGTTGGTGGCTATTCGCCGACGCCAACCTGTAGATGGAAGAGGCCGGAAGTCCACCAAGGACCTTGACCTTGGTTGTCGAGCTTTGCTCGACGCATTAAACCCGTGGAAGAGATCGCAGGAAGTCCGCCAAGGACGCTTTTGACCTTTCCGGTTGTTGTCGAGCTTGCTTCATTAACCCGTATGGAAGAGATCGCGGAAGTCCACCGCGACTTTGACCTTTCTGGTTAGTGAGTTTCACCACGACGTTAATGCATGGAAGAGGTTGAATAATCAGGTAGTCGACGGTGTGACCGGCATCGATTATCGCCGGCGAGATGACCGGCGAAGATCAATGATCGGCATGACCGGCATTGAGTCAGCCGGATGACCGGGCGAAAATGATATAAGATGCCACGATAAGGCAAGGAATGACGGATGCGAAGCGCGGACTATATATTTGGCGGCCGACAGGGTGGCAGCGAATCGAATGGTTGTCACGGCGATCGACGAACGGCGATTAATGCCGACAAGGTGATGACCGGCGATGCGATGATGGCGGCAAGATGACGATGGTATGGGTGACCGCATGACGATGAGGATTTTGACATCCAAGGTTGTTTGTCGAGTGTTATCCGATGACATTAACTGCGCGAGTGGGTACAAAGTTTGACCTTGGTTGTTTGTCGAGCTTTGCTCGCGACATTAACCCGTATGGAAGATCGCGGAAGTCCACTGGACGTTTTGACCTTTCGGTTGTTTGTCGAGCTTTGCTCGGCGACATTAACCCGTATGGAAGAGATCGGAAGTCCACCAAGGACGCTTTGACCTTTCGGGTTGTCTTTACGACATTAACCCGTATGGAAGAGATCGCAGAAGTCCGGACGCTGAATCAAGTGGATGACCGACGATGATGGTGACCAAGATGGCGGCGATCCATATGTGACCGCGACGATGGCGGCACGCCAGGCTACCGACGGGGTGGTCGGTTGACGGCCGACGGAGATCTTTGACCTATCCGTTGCCGCAGGTGACTCGGCGACGTTAACTCAGATGGAAGAGGTCCCATCAAGTCCCTCGGATTGATCATGTCCCAATTGAGATGTAACATGAGTTGTATATTTCTGGAGGAAAAGTAAAGAAAGCAAATCTTGTTAGAACAAAGTGGGAATTCACTAGTTCAATGATATAATCATAAGACAGTGCACGGGCTTTAAGAGAAAATGACAACAACAACGCAACAACAAGCTTTAATCCTAGTAATGCATACAAGGATGAAATGACGAGATAAAAGTCATAATAATTATGCAAGAGTTACCGATAATATTTTCAAGATTCTTAGTATTCCAAGTTCGAGGTAGAGTTTTTCCTTCGTCCTTGAGCTTGAACGCCCCGGCTTGACCATATGACCACATACCTGACCATCCCAGAGGTGAGAGTTTATACGAGGGCCTTTGCCTGCAGCCTCGAGACTTCGCAGGACCAAGTCACCACAGATATGGACGAGGTTTCACTCTTTGAAGTGGCGAGCTACCCGCTGGATAGAAGCCGGGCCATATCCCGAAGGTGGAGTAGGTCAGCGGAGTTTTTCTTCATTACTTCCATGATCAAAAAACTGGACTCTTGGACTTGGAACCCGATATCCACCAGATGATAGCTTCGTACAAAACACAAGTTATACTGTGTCTCACCAGGCGTGACGCGGAAAAGTGGGTAGCAAAGAACATTGGGGAGCTCATCAACCCATTGCCCCCGCCTTCTCAAGACGTGTTTTAGTCCTTTGAGTATGGTCCTATTGGTAACTTCCGCCCATTATGAGGATGTGCTACTACCTGATGCGAAATTTGAATGTGAAGATCTTTGCAAAAGGACGAAAGACTTTTCCAAGAATTGAGTTCCATTGGTGATGATCTTTGGGAAGACCAATCGACATATTATATTTTTCCACAAATTGTTTGGTATTTGCCTCGTGATTTTAGCGAGTGGTTCGGCCTCTACCCATTTTGTGAAGTAGTCGGCCAGAATGATAAATTTTCGTTCCGATGCTATTGGAAAAGGTCCCATGATATCAATCCCCCACCGAGCAAAGGCCATGGGCTTTGAATGGATGAGAGTTCAGATGCGCATGTGAGGGAGGTTAGAATGCAATTGACAACTTGCGCATTTCTTTGTGAATTCCAAGCCTTGTTTCATCAGTAATAAAACCCTTGCCTCATGATTTTAAGGGCCAATGCTCTTCCTCCAAGGTGTTCCCCACATATTCAGTGAACCTCTTTAACGCTGCAATCGCCTCAAGGTGGAAGGCATTTGAGATATGGACCGAGAAAGCTCGCTTGTATAGTTCACCTCCAATAATAGCAAAGTTTGAAGCTTCTGAGACGAAGGCGGAAGTTGGATCTTCGTGAAGGGTCCCTTCTTGTAGAAAAGATAGATCTGGGTTTATCCACCTAACGCTTCCTTTTCCTCATCAATAGTTTGAATTATCCATGGCCCTGGATACTAGGAAAATGTATTTCTTCAACATGCTTTCTCTTAAATAGATCTCCGTGGTAGGTAGCAAGCTTAGCAAGAGCGCCACCAGTATTCTTCTCTCGTAGTATGTGGATGATTTGATGTGTCTTGAAATGAGTAAGAAGAGATTTTACCAAGTGGAGATATTGCACCAGGATTATGAGTATTAAAATCTCCTCCAACTTGGGAGGCAAGTCGGGAGTCAGAATTACTAAGTTTTGGGCTTCAAAATATGGCGAAGTCTCAACCGCGATGAGAGCCTCATATTCGCCATGTTATTAGGAATTTTGGGTTTTAAGTCCATACTCTGTGGTATTTTCTGGGGAAACAAGTAGATTCCCGCACCAAAGACCAAGACTCAAGCTCCATCAACGAGAGTCCATCGAGGAGATGAAAGACACGCATGTGATAGCTCTTCTAGAGTTGGGTTGGATAATTATAAAGTCCGCAAGTATTTGAGACTTTATGGCCGAGGTAGAAAATTTATATCAAATTCTCCCAGTTCTACGTAATTCATTTGATCAATCTTCCGATGCTTGGTTTCGTAAGATGGCTCTTAATGGTAAATCGCTGTAAACGCCGATGGTGTGAGCTTGAAAGTATGGACGCAATTTTCACGAGAAAATTAACGAGCCACTTTATCCGCAAATGGATAACGACTTTCTATATCAGAGAGAATTTTACTGACGTAATAAATTGGTTGTTGTGCCCCATCTTCTTCTCGCACTAAACCGAAGCTTATTTGGGGAAGAAACCGCAAGATATAAGTATAACGCTCCTTGAATAGGTTTGATAGCGGGGAGATGCTAGATATTCTTTAGTTGCTCAAAAGCATACCGACATTCATAGGTCCATTGAAAATTATTATTTTAGCTCCTTCAATATTTTAAAGAATGGCAAGTATTTGTCCCCGAACGGCTAGAAGCGATAATGCAAAGAATTCGACCATTCAAACGTTGAACGCCTTTGATATTCTTCTGAGGAATCATATCTTGGAGAGCTTTGATTTTTCGTGGTTAGCCTCTATCCCACGGTGAGTTACCATAAATCCAAGAAATTTTCCGACGTAACCCCAAAAGCACACTTGGTTAAGTCGTATGTTATAGCCGAAGGAGGTCAAAGCATGCTTCTAAGTCCAAATATGTTGTGACTTTTCTAAGCTTTTCACTAACATGTCATCCACATACACCTCCATTGTGTGGCTAGGTCTTTAAAACCTTATTCATGAGGCGTTGATAGGTAGCACCGCATTTTTAATCCAAATGGCATGACTTGGTAACAATATAAACCTTTATATGTTTGAAACCAGTAGCCTCTTCATCTATTGGGTTCATCTTTATTTGATTGTACCTGAATAAGCATCCAAAAGCGAGCATTTGATGTCCGGAGGCCCACCAATTGATCGATTCGAGGAAGAGGAAAACTATCCCAAGTGTGCCTTATTAAGATCATAATCAACACACATCCTCCATGTTCCATTTTTTTTTTAACCATGACAACATTTGCTAGCCAAGGGTAATGCACTTCGTATGAATCCCGCATGAGCTTGTTAACTTCTTGCTCAAGATATCCAAAAGTAAACTCCGCTTCTTTTGGATGATTGGTTTGAACGCGTTGGATTAATTTTGAGGGAGTGCGTGATTACATCTCGACCGATATCTCGGACTCCAAGCAAATATGTCTTGATTCGTAAGAAATTTATATACTTTTCCTTTGTTCTTGAGAGTAAAGATCCCACTTGCCGCTCGTAATGGTTGGTCATCGATAATACTATCGTGAGTAAATCTTCTACTGTGGGAAGCTTTTGAGGTACTCTTTCATCTCGAAAGTTAAGATCTTCGATCAAGGTGATGGAAGGGCGGTTGAGCTTGTCGAGATAACATGATTGAGTGCTGTTGATTTCCACAAACCACCCCAACTCCACGGGTAGGAAATTTTATCTTCGAGAGGCAATCAAGTGATAAGACCGAAAATTGATTGGAGGGGCCTCCAAGATTGCATTATATGAATCGACTTCACCACTATGAATTGTATTAAATGAGTCACTTGTCGGGAATTCTCCGAGGGTAGGAAGAGTGATTGTCCCTTCGCCGGGTGATTATCAAACCCATATAGGTCCAAAGAAATGGTTGGAGCTTTCTCTAGCCCATGTTAAGAAAAGTTGAGTAAAATAAGACATCAGTAACTCCCATTATCGATCAAAATTCTTTTAACGTTATAACAAGGATCACCGATCCTACGATGACAAGTGATCTTGATGAGGGATATGGACCCTTCTAAGTCAGTCATTGAAAGTGATGGAATGATCAATACAGACTTCTTCAACTCGGTTCTTTGGAGGCGGTAACGAGAACTTGATTATGTAGTATCGATCCTCCTGCGATTGATTTCTCCAATTATTTGATGATTATTTGGTTGTTTTTGTGATGATTGTCCTGGTTGCCCCCCAAACGGAGGTGTGTTTGTTTGAGGTGGTTGATTCTTCACAAAACGACGTAGGTATCCTTGTTGAATGAGTCTCTCGATTTCTTCCTTGAGTTGTATACATGCTTGAAGTATGTCCACGCTCGATGAAAATGACAATATTGCTCCCGTTTCTGAATTGGTTTCAATGGATGCGCCCACTTGATATGTTCTTCATCAGAATAGCCATCGAGGTTAACACGAGATGTGTTCGGTGTGTATGTCTTTTCCTCGAGGTTCACGTTGTTGATAGGGGGGTCGTGGAGGGAGATCATGACTACCTTGTCGCTTTTGATGGGCTGTCCCACATTTCGGGTGTTTTGCGTTTCCGATATTGTTCAAATTGTTTCATGATGAGCATTAATAGCTTCATCGGGAGATTTGTGCTTCTACACGATGAACTAAGAAGATATGAGCGGACCGTGTCCTCATTAATGAAATGCCCCCTGACGGAGTCCTCCAAGGAAAACTCCTCTTAGTTCTGGTCTACCCTGTGTATTTGGCTTCTAAAGAGAACCGGAAGTATTCTTTGAGTGATTCACCGCTCGTCAATCGGAAAGATGGGAGGAATCTTTAATGATTCTCCGATTTGCAATGAACTGCTCCACAAAGAACCCGGCGAAGTTCGTTAAAGGTATGGATGGATCCCTTGGAAGAGAATAGAACCAAGTGCGAAGCTTGCCCTTTGAGGGTAAGAAAGACCTAACAAAAGCGTGTGTCGTGAGCTCGTTGGATATGCATGATAGTGAATGGTCGATGTGTTCGGGTGGTTGCCCCATCATGAATCAATGCTCTGAAGCTTGAAACCTACGGAATTGGATGTCAAGAATGGCTTCCTAAAGGTGAGGACTCTCTCATAGGGTGAAGATGATTTGGGTGAATGAAATTCAGTACTTCTGCTAATGTCATGATGTGCGGATTAATGATGAGCATGTGAAGCTATCAACAACGACGGTGGATTAGTAACCGAGTCGCACGCGATGGATGAGTGGAACTAGCAGGTAGGAGATCGCTACGGCCTCCATGCGGAGGAACTCCGTCGGGAGGATTAGCGTTTTGACCTCCCGCAATGACCGATCTTGGGAGAGATATGTCGTAGTAGCCGTTGTAGTCCTTGCAAAAGGGATCATCTTATTTTGAGACTCCTCCATTCGACGGACACGATCTTCCAAAGAGATTCCGCCCCTCAACTTGGCCCTTGGTTGGGATGGGTTTTGAGAATGATTGAACGGAAGCTGGCGGAGTGTCAGGCTATTGGCCATAACGCGGATGTTCACGGAATTGTGGTTGAAGAGTTTTACTTCCCATGCGCCAAATGCATGCGTCGGAAAACCTGAGAGTAAAAAATTTATGCCTTAAATTTGGATTACCCAAAGACACACACAGTAATTAAAGAAATAACATGAGACACTCAATTTTAACGTGGAAAACCTCAAAAGAGGGGAAAACCACGGCCTAGCCCAAGAAAAGATTCCACTATGTATCCTTTCGAGTACAAAATCTTCCCGATAACGGATTACGAATTCTATTTGAGAAAGAGACAACCGTGTAACAACGATCTTTATAGTTGTCGATGTTGAGATCTTTCGTGGAAATGATAATTAACGATGATGCGTGCAGGCGATCTTGCTGGGGATCTTCAAGCTTTAGAGCTTTCTCTTCCTCCTCACTTCACTTTTCCTCTTCTTCCTCGACGGACTCTTCCTCTTCTTCCTTGCCTTCTTCCTTGCTTGCTTCCTTCTTCTTCACTTGTTTGGACTCTTCTTCTTCTTGCCTTCTTCCTTGTTTTAGCTTCCTTCTTCACTTGCTTGACTCTTCTTCTTCTTCCTTGCTCGTTCTTGTTCTTCTTCACTTGTTTCAGCTTCCTTCTTCTTCACTTGACTTCACTTGGCTTAGCTTAGGCCCCATGTGAGTGAGGCCTATTTATAGATGGGAGGAGGTATTCTAGTAATAGGCCCACACTCCCGACGACGGGCTCGTGACTCCTTCGATCATTTGATGTATTTTGAGCATTTGGATGCCCAAATGAAGTCTAATTATGAGATCTTAGGCTCATTAGATCCGCTCGAGACGCTTCGGACTATAAACACTCCACATTTGAGAGCTTTTTTGGGATTTAATTGATGTCCAAGATTCTAATGATATTTTAAGTCTTGATCTCGATTTGTTTCGACTCAAAATCATATCGCTTTCAACATCAAGATTTGTGCTTTGACTGGTGGTATTTTGAGAGCCATATCAAAGATAATTATGAAATTTTTGATTGAGATCATGAACACTTCTATAATCGAGATACTTATTGACTCTTGGAGAGATTTATAGTGAATTATAATTTGTGAATCTTCTATCCACATTCCAAGACTTTCTCTAATACTTGCCATTGATTTATATTCGATTTTCATATGAGATTCTCTTATTTAATATGTACTTTCGAAGAGGTTTCATAGCATGATCTATATCTAATATTTATTTGAATAACAACTTTCATATCTCAAAAGAATATATGTATACATTGATTAATCTATCGTGTTATTAACTATTACAGTGAGTTCTGCAAAATGCTTTTTGTATATTATATGCATATAAATTTATTTTAAAATTGACAAATGATATATTTATAATCAATAGGCTAACTGATTTCATTTTTATAACCCTTTGTCAAATAAAAAACTTAAATTTAAACTACTTTATTTATCTTGAATTGAGACAAATTTGTATTAATGATTGATACTAGAAAAATTTATCTCAAATAGAAAGATATTTTCATAAACTTGAGAACTAATTTATTCAAGCCAATTCAATAATAAGACTTAGTATAAATTACATCTCATCTTCATAGAAATAAATAATTTTTTATATTAGATAAAATTTTCATCAAATTTCAAAAATTAATTTAACTTGGACTCAAGTAGAACTAAACAAAATCATATAATATAAATTTAGGGCATCTTAGTTGAGCAACAGTCACCCAAACACCATTATGAATTAAAGAGGCACACAAAAATGGTTAGCCTATGAAAAATTTCATAAATTATTGATAATTATCAAAATAAAATTACATGCATATATGTCCATTGAGAGTTTTTGCAAGACATCTAATAATTATTAATGGCATAATGAATGTTGATTAATTGGGATTTCTTGTCTCTATTTTTACTCTAAAACATGATAATCTTCATTAAATTTTTGTTCCATCTCATGCTATGAAACATCCTGAAAAGTATATATTAAATTCGAGCACTTACTCTTAGTGCATGATGTCTATCAATGATAAGTGTTTGAGAATTCCATGAAATGTGATTAAAAGCTATGCAAACTATTAAAGCAATACAATCTTTGATCATTATCATATCCCAAGATTTAGTGAGTATTATAGTTATTGAAGTGATCATCATCCCAAATAAATTATCTTAATTCTTAAAGTTATAGCTAACAGGTCATCTAAGTTATAAAATTTTGATATAAAATTTCTTTTCACCATTCACTACTAAAAGAAAAGTATCATTTAAGGATCACTACAATTGTGAGATTGTGTTTATGTATTTTTTTAAAATTCATAATTTAGAAAAGAAATATCATCACTCAACCCCGAATCAAAGACATTGGTGTTGAAGGAAAAGTTAAAGAGTGTTCAACATTGGGAAGAACAAATTCTAAAGTAAAATCATCAATAAAAATTCTCACTTTTTAATCTTTTTAGTAATAATATATTGAGAGATTTAAACATTATGAGTATAATCCACAACAACTTGTGGATGAGCATATCAACCCTTCTGGGCCAAGTTTAGAAATCCTCTATTTACATAGACACAAATTTAGATTTAATCTACTTGGAAATAATATAATTTTTCTATGATCAATCAACCCAAGTCTTTATAATAGCATACTTAAATGTTGGCACCTTTTTTGCTAACATCCTCTCTTCTAAGTTGTTCATCATGGTCACTTTTCTTTGATTGTTGCCTTACGAATATTTTAATATTTAGAAATCCTCCAAAAGTCTATCAATTTTCTCTCTTCAAATCACTCTAGAGCCTCATTTCGATTAATATGGCACTACTTATTTTATGTTGCTTAGAGATCCTCTAAATGGCACTATCTTTCAATTTGCTCCAAAATCAAGGCTTTTATTGATATTGTGAGCATTTAGTTCTTGATCACTAACCCACCAATGTCTTTAATCGAGATGTTTTTTTTGTGGTGAGATCTTGATTTCCTTTTCATGGGACCACTTTAACCTTGTAGGTATTGCTTCTCCCACTCTTAAGAATCTTGCACTTATATTTTGCCCATTAGGTTAATTTCTAAGCTTATTATATTGTTAGTAAGCCCTACCGATAAATTATTTATAATAATGTTAAACCTTTACTCTCTCTTCTCTTGAATTACATATTATTAAATAACTTGAATAAATTGATGATGCCCTTTAAACTTTTCTTGTTGATCTCTTTGTTAAAGTCTACTTTACAAACTATAAGAGTGATTTAAAGGCTTTTGTTCTAAAATTTTCTTTATTTTTATCTTATTCTAGAATGTATTGATAGTTGATAGGAAAAAGAGAGACTTCTTAATTGATTTTTTCAGGTCTCATATTCTGAGATTTTAACATAATATTGTGATGGACCCCTCGTTCAAATTTTTTTTTTTCAAGATGTCAAATTGTTCTGATCTGATGATTTTTCTTTTTTTTGGGCCAATCTTTTTTTTTTATCAAACTATCCTATTTACTGGTGTATTGTTGCCTTACCTTTTCTCATAGATGTTCTAATATTACTTTATCTAGATCATAAATTACTTAGCTTAAGTTAAAATAGATATAACTTAATACTTTTATTAAATTTATATGGTTGTGCCTTTTTTTGCGTGTGACTATAATCATATATTACTAAAAAAAATTTAAGTTTGTAATTACTGCCAACCTTTTTTGGTTGAAGACTTGCTATGTAGAAAAGCTAATTGCATAACTAATAATATTAATGGCATAGATTCCCATTATGGTTGATAGGCCTATGTCTCAAATGATTGTAAGCTTGGTTTGCTTCTATTTTTGTCTTCACGCCATCCTTCTTTGTTATGAACTCAACATGTGGCTCAAGTGATCATTGTCCAAAGTTACCAAAGCCACAGAAGGAAAATATCATGAAAACTTTCTAAACAGTGCGTTACTGTTACATCTACTATGAAGACTTAATTTCTAGCATAAGAAGCCAAAATTCAAACTTTATAGTTATGAAGTTTTATCTTAACACTTAATTGTTGACATCATTAGCAACTCATTTTTTATTTATATTTTTTTAAAATAACTTAATTTATTACAATACTCTAAAAGAATCAAAGATACCTGGAAAAAATATGCAACAAAGCCGGGATCATCTCATACCCACCATAAAGCATTAATTGTGCATAAGTACTATTTTTTTTTCTTATATTTTTTTTGTGAGATCTATTAATAGTGTCAATTGATTCGATATAAATATTTAAAAAATCGAGTTCAGGTTAACTTTGAAAAAATTTTGGGTGGTTATTGAAGAAATTGACCATTTAATTTTGATTGAGTTGGGTTATTTGCTGAATTTCAATTTTGGCCTTGTCGATTCAATTTATCGAAATTGACGATCGTTTTTTTTGAACTCAAATTTATTCGATTTTGACTTTATATATATATATATATATATATATATATATATATATATATATATATATATATATATATATATATATATATCATTATTGAATTAAAAGTCAATTGAAATTTTGGGTTATTGAAGTTTTTGACCCATTTAATAGCGGGTTGGGTTTGGATCACCTTTATTGGTTGGGTAAATTTGATCAATCGGCGTCATTCATCCTATTTTATTTATCAATGAATTGTTGCAATGCACTAGTTCCCGTCTAAGCTTCAGCGATTCTGTATAATCACTAAATAAAAGTAGGTTTGGCAACTTAATTATTTAACGCACAAGGTTAAAATAAAAAAATAAAGACTTTAAAAGAAAATAATTAATTAGTCTTCAACGAATTATTTTTATAAAAATTCTGCATCACAACTCTTCACTTGCGCTACGCCTGATCAGCAAGCATTATTATTTCTTCATCTCTATAAAATCAACCTAATTAGCAGTTAAACTTGCATCAGATAATGTAACATAAAGAATTTTTTTTTTTAAAAAAAAACAAATGTTCATATTAAGTTTCAGTCATCCATACGAAGATTCTGTACTGTGATCTAAAGATATCTAGATGTATTTTAGAGAATGTAATATTATTCTTCAAATTTTCAGTTAAAACAGCATCTGCAGCATATATCTCTTCTCCCGAACATTAAACCGCTTAAATACAGCATAGTAATCTTATTATATGTTATTTAAACATCACTCGCATGTATTGTAAAGGAGCCATGAATGAATTTTATCAATTATCCATTAATTAAAAAAAAAAAGATTTACACACATATCATTGAATTATTATATACTTATGTATTTAACATCTAACTTTTATATTTATAAACCTCGTGTTTAGAGATAAACACACAAGATACATAAATAGGTGTGTGTATGTGTGTATATATACGTAACAGTATTGAATTCATACCACCAAACAACCAATTTCACTCCATGTCGAAGAGCTGAGACAGCGGGCAGAGGCAGCAAAGTATTCATCGGTGACTCCAAATCTCTCAGCAACCAACTTGAAAGAGTTACCCCGTCAGCCACGGCGAGTTCTGAAGGCGGCCGTGTGGATGTCAGGGAGTCGCAAGGCTCAACTGGATTGCTTATGGGGGGCTGGCGGGTTAGGATCTCGGCGACATCGGAGTCTCGGCCGGTGAGTTGGACGACGCCACAAAACCTAGTGGTGACTCTTATGGGTGATGTAAACTACTTTCAGTGGCTGCTGCTTCTCGTTAGGTTTGGGGTTAGATTGCTTTCGGAACTTGTTGCGGTGAGATCCTGGATTTTGATCCATTTCAATGGGGAGAGCTGAGGTTAACTGCTTGAAGGAGAAGTGGAGGAGGAGATAAGGGCCGGAGGAGATGAGATGGTACTGTTTTATATATGACTATTTGAGATATAGTGTGGAGTTTGATTATTTCTTTCTTTAGATGTGGGAAAAGCTAACAAGTTCGAAAGGAGGTTTGTGGACGAGAGAAGAAGATGAAAAAGGGATTCAATTATGTGTAGCTATCAGACTTTCTTTGGTGAAGTATCCTTCTTGGCAACCTAAACAACTTACCTTTTTCACAATAAATTCTCCAATTAAAATATATTTAAAATGGTTTTCTTATATATATATATATCAACTTCATGCATGGGAAGTTTTTTTTTTATATATATATATTAGAGATAAGTTTCAACAAATTTATATTGATCCTTAATAAAATTTTTGCTCAAGTTAGCTTAAATAAAGTAGAACAAATTTAAATTGTAGTTGATTGATTTGAACAATAATCACTTTATACCCATATGACACATAAAAAACAGTTAGCCTATAGAAAATAAATACACTTTCCATAATTCTTAAAAATCAATTTAATTATATGGATATAATACACATCAAGAGTCTGTAGAGGACACCTGCTTGTAAATGTTAATAAAAATGAAAATTGTTGATCAATTGAGATCTCTTGCCTTTACTTCTTTTCTCCAAAACATGAAAGTCATTCAAACAAAATTTTATATATTGCTAGTGTTGGAAAATCTCGTCAAAAGCAAACATTATTTGAGAATCTTCTACAGGAACTGGATCTAAATTAATGGCAGGTCTTGGTGAAAGGCTTGGAATGTGGATTGAAGCTTAATTCGATGCAATGTATAATCACCATAAACCTCTAAGATTCAGTTAAGTATCATAATCATGGACAATCATCCTCATCAAAATTTGTATAGCTATTGAAATCATGAATATTAGAACTTCTAAATCACATCATTTTCACATAAACCCCTTGTCTAGAAAAATAAATATCATCACGCAATCTCAAATCAAAGATATTATATCAAAGAAAATAAGGGCATAATCTAAAACATGAAATAACTCTATGGAATGAAGCATAATGACACCAGCACTACTAATTTTTTGATGAATCCACTAACTAAATATAAAAAGAGAGGGTTTTGTAAAGGGATGTGCAACTTCTACATTATAATCACCATCTTAAGCATCAACACTTTCTTATGTATGGATAATAGTATATTGAGAGAATTAAGCTTTATGAATGTGATTCATATCAGTTATTATGTAAATACATAAGAAGTGTGTGGTATGTAAGTAAATCCCGCTAAAATCTTTTAGCAGTTGGGCTATCAATCAGCAGGGACAGGCATGTTTTAACTTTTTTGTTTTTATTTATGTGATATCAAACATCTTAGTTGCCATTATGGTTCCATCTCTTCAGAGAGTCATGTAGCACTCTATTTGGCCTATGATGACTTCTCTGTTGTGGTGGACTTATGCAAGCTTCTTTTCTCTTAAGTTTCATTTTTTCTTAAGTTACATATTTTTGTGTACAATAGTCCAAGTAATTTTTCTACTTTTTTTTTTCATGAATGTTTTATATTTTATTTACAATAAGAACTGTGGATTGTATGTAATACAATATATCATCTATATAATTTTAACAAATTTTTTTTTAAAAATTGCACTTGATTGCACATAATTTTACAATGATAATCTATGTATAGATTTATTTCATAGTTATACAGTCAAAAGAAGTTTGATTGTGCTTCAAATTAGGTTCAAATCTACTTTGAACCAAATGGAAATATGACTCAACCTTATTCAAATATGGATTGAACCATATTCAAATTTTGAGCCGTACTTAAATCTTCAATTATTATTCAAACTCATATCACTTTCAACGTAGTTTAAATAAATAGCAGATAAATTGGATCAATTACGATTATTGTGTTAAAGTACTGTTCATGTCATGAATCGTAGCAAAGCACTACAGCTCCTGCCCTTTGAACTCAATTGCCTTTCCCAACTTACGAACATTTTCCCAAAAAAAGACTTCAGATATACTGAATAATCATTAACTAAAGTGGGTTTGGAAAACTCAATCATTTAATGCGCAAGAAAAAACACTATGAAAAACTTTAAAGAAATTAATTAAACAAACTTCAATGAATTACATTATCAAAATTCTGTAACACGGCTCTTTCTGTCGTTTATTCTATATTAAGATAAAACATTCACATCAACAGATCTAGCAACCATCTTTATTTCTCCTCATCTCCATTAAATTGAGTTAATTAACAACTACGCTTGCATCATATAAAACCACATCAATCAAATTATATATAAATTCATAGCTCTAATTTAAGAAGTTTTCAGATCATCTGTTGATTCTGTACAATGATCTAAGGATTTCTTGGATGTATTTTAAGCAACGTAGTATTACTCTTCAAAATTTCAATTAAACACAGCTTTTCATTTCATATACCTCCCCACTTTATTAAACACAGCATAGTAATCCTTTTATATTTTACTTAAAACTTCTTGAAGTTCTCATGCATGCATCTTCCCAATCATCCATTATTTTTTTTAATAAATTATGCTTATATCATTAATTACAATATATTTATATATCTAATATCAAAATTTTCTATTTATATTCACTCATATTGTATATACAAGACTTTTAAACTCAAGATCTTTTCTTAATTTGATATATACAAGCAACATTAAATTTATTGTAATTGCATACTTAGAAAAGTTTAAGGGATTTACGTTGCCAAGTAGGATACTTCGCTTTGAAAATGTGATAGCTACACATAATTGAATCCTTCTTTTCCTTCTTCTGCTCCCATCAATACATCAGAAAGAACAAATAAACAAATTTCACACAATAACTCATATATTCATATATAAAACAGTACAGCACCATCTCACCGCCTCCTTTATCTCCCCACTACTTCTCCTCAGTAAGTAGCCTCAAATTCTCACCCCTCCCATTGAAATGGATCAGAAGCTAAGCTCTCACCGCAACAAGTTCCCAAAGCAATCAAACACCAAACCAAGCAAGCAGATGCCACTTAAAATGGTTTACTTCTCCAACCTCATTAGAGTCACGACTAGAGCCGCTGGCTTCCGTGGAGTCGTCCAGAGCTCACTGGATAAGTAATCCCGTGGTGCCCTGCGATGCGTCGATCCCCGCACAGGCCGCCACTGGAGCTCGGCAAGGCTAATAACTCCTTCGAGTTTGATGGCTGATAGATTTGGAGGGACGGAGGACTGCTTCGCTGGCCTTCTTCCGCTGTCTTTGCTCTTTGACATGGAGTGAAATGGATTGCTTTGGGTATGAATTCAATAATTTTTGCTTGCTATATTTTTATTACGAGGATTAGCTTATATTATCGAATTCTTTATGTATTTATATATTTAAGATTTAAATTTTTGCAGTTATTTATAAAATATCAGAATCTCTGATGTTATTTTAACATTAAGATATTATATTAATTTTTTTTTTAAATAGATATTAAATTTATTGTACATAGGTGTTATGAAATAGAAATGAAACGCTGTGTTTATGATACATAGCTGTAAGAAGTGAAATGCTGTTTTATTGAAAATTTGAATGGTGACGTTGCATTGACTAAAATACCCTATGAATATTTTTTCAAATTTTATTGATGGTATATTATATAAATGATGGATGTAAGTCCTAAAATTGATTTTATAGAGACTGAGAAGAAATAAAGGTGCTATAAGTTCTGGCGTATGTGAGCGTTTTCTGATACATAATATAACTCAATAAAGCTTAATTAATTTATTTATTTTATCTTGTGCGTTAAATAATTGAGTTTTTAAAATCTACTTTCATTTAGTGTTTGCAAGGAATCACTGAAGTTGGGAAAGTAAATAAATTCATAGGCCAACTGCAGCACTTTGCACCAATGCAAGAGACACACAATTAATGCTTCCCAGCAGAGATTAGGTAATGAGTAAGTAATCTTTGGATTCTCGTTTACATTATTGTTATTAAATACAATTTTCATTTCTAAATGATGGAAAACCTATTAAGAAAAATAACTATTTTTTTCTATATTTCTCTCTCTCTCTCTCTCTCTCTCTCTCTCTCTCTCTCTCTCTCTCTCTCTATATATATATATATATATATATATATATATGATACATCCCGAGAAAATTAATCACGATCAAACGAATCTCGAGGCATTTTGAAATCTTCTAATCGCGATTTACTGTCAAAGCGAGTCACCGATGAGAGGCGAACATAGCAACATCAAGCATGTCGATCGAACTTCGAATCGACGGATCAATCGACATGAAAATGGATCTTGATCCGCCAAATGGTCACCAAAGCGACATATTTATAGTCGGTCGGCGGCTCGTCAAGACTCCAACGAATCCAAGATCACCCAATTCGACATCATTAAGGCACCGGATCATCAAAATACACCGTCGATCGGGGATTGCGGCGTCGTCAGATGGTTATGGAGTGGTTGGAGTTTTCCGAATTTACAAGGCACGCCACTCCCAAAATCTATAAATAGAGCTTCTCTCTCACCTTGGGGCCGAATCGATTTGAAGACAGGAAACCACCCGTCGGCCGAGGCGATCCCAGCATCACCGGTGCCACCACCAGGTAGTGCACGAAAATGGGGCTCTTTAGGAGATCGCCCAGGAGGACTAGAAAGACCAGGTTCGCTCTTTCTCACGATGATCAAGGTTGCTCCCAGAAGATCGGTTCTGCCGCTTTTGGGAAACTTCTCCCGGGTTGGAGTTGAGATATTGTATTTTCTACACTGGAATATTGTTTCCGCCCTGTAAACACCTTCTTCTCAGAACGAAGCGGGGACGTATCTTTGAACACATAGTGAAAGTTCTGACTGGGCAAGGCCAGTGGTTTTCCATAGCGGGTTTTCCGTATAACCCCTGTGTTCATATCCCACTTGTGTGTTGGATAATTTTTGGGCTGACGAAGATCTTCGCATCTGGAATAAAATTCTCTACGCATAGAGTTTGGCGCCGTCTGTGGGAACAGTTCCCCATTGCTATATCTCCAATATGGTTGGTAAGCGGGGTTTCGCTCCAGCGCTCCTCATTCTCGGGATCAGGGCGAGTCTCAACACTACATAGCAGACTTACGTCCCCGGTGGTCAGGTGGGGCCCCTCTTTGGAAGATTCAAGGATGGAGGATTCCCGAGCGAAATTCTTGACTCTGCGAGAGGCAAAGCGTTCCAACGCTGGAAGAGCCACGGGTTCCGGCCCTCGGTATAATCGATTTTCTTCACGAGAATGATTGCAGGAATCTTGGGATCAACAAGTAGAGAACCCGCGGCACCACATCCGGATCTTTGAACTTACGGATCGGATTCTACTCACCCCACCGAATGGCTCGCCTCGTATCGGTGCACGTCATCTTATACGCGATGAACTACGACGGGTGCGGGAAGAGTTCGACAACACACGAATGATCCATTCTCGCGCCTCTTCAAAACTTCGTCCCGAGATCATCTCTCAATACCGATTCGGCGAGATTCAAGCTTCCCGGCATGGACCCTTACGATGGCACAACCGTCCGTGCGAGCATATCGATCACTTTGAGCGATCATGCACATTTCGGCTGCAAATGACTCTCTTGTGTCGGTATTCCGACTCTCAAAGGGCGGGCTCGTACTTGGTTCTATTAAAGAAGGGTCCGTCAGATCATTTGGAGAGCTTGCGGATTTTTTGTAGAGCAGTTCACGGCAAACAAGAGAATCATCGAGGATTCATCACATCTCTCGAATCCTTGAGCGATGGAGAGTCCCTCGAATACTTCGAGGTTCTCCTCGAAGCCCGATACCGGGAGTAGATCAGGAACTTTTGAGGCGTTCTTCTGAGGACTCCGGGATACTTATTCATCATTAATGCGGAGGCAGTCCATTCTATCGACTGGTCCACCGAATAGAGGCACAAATCTCCGTGACGAAATATCGGTGCTTTCATGACAGCAGTTTGAAGAAGGTTCCCAAAGGTGATGTTCAAACATCTCGAGAAAAAAAAGAAGCGACAACCTCCCCAAAACCTCCTCGGGGCGACCTTGATGACTTAATCAGAGAGGAAATATCTGACTCTCAACTCATGCTTGAACATCCTATTTATTGGGAAGAGGATAGCGTCAGTGTGCGACCTTTAAAACACGGAATTAAATCGAGAGAATTACGCCACTTTCACCTTGAGAGTGCCACCGAAGGAGGAGATTGAAAGACTAATCGTCGAGTATCTAGGCCGTTTTATACAAAACCAACCAGCTGTCGCAAATCTTTGGGGCAACAACCTCGAGGAACATGGCGGTGGGAGAATAAACAATTGCGGGAGGGCGGTGTTATCAGCCAAATATTCATTGCCCTTCAAGAGCGCGAGCGAAGAAGTCTCGGGTTGACCATTCTATCACCTTTGATGATTTAGATCTAGAGGGGCTTGCATCCCAATCAAGATCCCTTGTCATCGAGTCGGTGATCCATGCTTCAATATTAAAGGATATTGATCGACAATGGGAGTTCGGTTGATGTTCTTTTTTACTCCACTTTCCTTAGCATGGGTATAGAAGAGAAGCTTCAACCCGGCGGTCCATGGATTTGATGTCGACCGTATTAGTGGAAGGGACAATCGGTCTTCCGTAACTCTTGGAGAATTTCCCGACGCAACCCACTTGATACAATTTATTGTAGTCAAGTGCGAGTCGTCTGTATGCAATATTTGGGAGACCTCTCCGATCTATATTGGTATGATCACATCGTGCCTCACCTCAAGATGAAATTCCGACACCGGTGGCATCGGCATGGTAAGTGGGAATCAACGGATAACCTGGCGTCTTTATCAAACAAGCGACCATTTCGTCGGTAACCCTCAACATCGAGAACTTGACTACGAGATGAGGATGCCTCTGAAAGGGCTTCTCGGTTGAAGATGTAATTTGTCTTCCTATCTCGAAGTTGATCCATCGCGAAGGTGAAGGTGGGATCGTTCTTTGTCTCTTGAAATCGGAATCGTAGATTTTACTGCGTAAAATCAAGATATCTTTGCACGGGCGCGCTCGATATTACGGGCATTGACCGGGAAGTCATTACGCACTCCCTCAAAGTTGACTCAACCTGGCCGGTGATGAAGAAAAGAACCTTCGCTTACGAGCGATTGCGGGTCATAGAACAAGAAATCACCAAACCGGAAGTCAAGTTCATTCAGTCTACTACCCACGGTTGGCTAGCGTAGTGTTAGTCGTAAAGGCCAGCGGTTCTGGAGAATGTGCATCGACTACTGCGACCTTGATCGTGCATGCCCAAAAGATAGCTTCCCCTTAGCGTGTCGACCAACTAGTTGATGCGACATCGGGACATCGAATCTTTGAGCTTCATGGATGCCCACGGCTACAATCACAACCCGGGATAGGTCAAGGTCTTTAGTGGACTTCCCGACCTCTTCCATCTGAGGTTAACATCGTCGAGCTTCGATAAACAACCTTGGATAAGTTGGCAATCCTCTATAGGCGCCTACAACTTTCTCCATATGTTAACATCATCGAGTGCGCTCCGATACCACAACCGGATAGGTCAAAATCCTCTCGGAGTTCAATTGAGATCTTCTATCTGAGGTTAACATCGTCGTAGCTTCGATAAACAACCTTGGATAAGTTGGCAATCCTCATAGGCCAACTTTCTCCATAACAGGTTAACATCATCAGTAAATGCTCAGATACACAACCGGATAGGTCAAAAGGTCCTTGGTGGACTTCGACTTCTTCCATCTGGTTAACATCGTCGAGTAGCTCGATAAACAACGGATAAGTTGGCAATCCTCTATAGCGACTTTCTCCATAACGGGTTAACATCATCGAGTAAGCGCTCAGATACAACCTCGGATAGGTCAAAATCTCGGTGGATTCAATTCGAGATCTTCTATCACAGTTAACATGTCGAGTAGCCTCGATAAACAACCTTGGATAAGTTGGCAATCCTCTATAGGCGCACAACTTTCTCCATAACGGTTAACATCATCAGTAAGCGCTCCGATACACAACCTGGGATAGATCGAGAGGTTCGAGAGAACCTCATAAATATATGCAAGTTTATCGTCGATAGCGCTCGATAAACAACCTTGGATAAGTTGGCAATCCTCACATAGGCCTGAACTTTCTCCATAACGGTTAACATCATGAGTAAGCGCTCAGATAAACAACCGGATAGGTCAAAATCCTTAGCAGTTCTTCGACCTCTTCCATGAGTTAACGTCGTGAGTCAGCTCGACGACAACCCGGATAGGTCAAAATCATGGCAGTTCTTCGACCTCTTCCATACGGGTTGCGTCATCGAGTCGCGCTATGACAAACAACCTCGGATAGGTCAAAATCCCGGCGGATTCAATTCAACCTCTTCCCACCGCAAGCGTCGTCGAGCACACACTCGACAAGCGACACCGGATAGGTCAAAGATCCCGTCGGCCTAACCGCGTCGCGGTCATCACCGCGCCATCAGACAATCTCGGCGGTTATCTCCGGCAACCTTCACGGTCATCGCCGCCGTCAGCAGTGCCGGTTGTCCTTGCCGACCCAACCCGCGTAGCGATCCGTCGGCGGCGCCGCGTCGATAGCGTTCGATAAACAACCTTGGATAAGTTGGCAATCCTCATAGGCTTTCTCCATAACGGGTTAGCGTCGCCGGGCAACACGACAAACAACCTCGGATAGGTCAAAACTTTATACTCTCCACGATGCGTCATCGCGAGCACTCGACAACAACACCGGGTCAAAGATCACCGGCCGAATTCAATTCCATTCCCATAGGTTGCGTCACCGAGTCACACTCGACAACGACCTCTAGGTCAAAGATCCCGTCGGCCGTAACCACGGCGCCGACTACGTCGCCGTCCCTTACCGCCGCCGTCGCGGCATCTTAGCCGGTCATCACCATTATCGCCGGTCATCGGCCGTATCGGCGCCGGTCGCTACCGTCGTCACGTGCCTGCCGGCCCGACCGGCGCAATCTTCACTATCGGCGCTTATGCCGTCGACTAGTCTCATTGCGTTGCGGCCGCGTCGGTCGACCATTGTCACCGGTGTCAGCGGTCCCTACCGTAGACCCTCGTCGGCATCTTAGCCGGTCACCACCATCATCGCCGGTCATCCTGCCTACCGGCGCCGGTCACCATCATCGACTGGTCGACCCTTATGGTAGGCCACCATCGTCGTCGTCGTCAGATCTCGGTTATCGTCTCCTTCATCCTCGAGCCGGACGGTCTGTCGAGCAGGTTGGCCTCTTTCGAGATGAAAATTATTCAAGGAGGTGCCCAAACTCCCACGGCTATGCACTCGGCAGTGGAGATGAAGGTAGAGGTTGATCCAAAGAGTGCCCAAACTCCCCCAGGGAGGGGTATGCACTCTAGAGGAGAAGAGGAGATCAAGAGTGCCCCTCCCAGGGAGGCATGCACTCTAGAGGAGAAAGGAGATGAGAAAATGCTTTCCCTCTTAGCCACAGGGGTTTTATAGACCTTCAGGGCGTAAAAGCAGATCAAAAGTTCGGACCCGTGGGCCCAGCCGTCTGGCCTTCCGTAGCGTACCAGCCCAGCGCCAGCACATGTAGTGCGCCCGCCCATCCATGTAGCCGCCCAGCCCGTAGCCTCGGTACGGCTCGGTCCGGAGTGTAAACCGGTCCGTGGTATGACCTAATTTGAAACCATCGCCCATGAACCATAACCGCCGACCCATGCGCGCATAACCCGACCAGCGCCGTTCGCCTGAACCCCGACCCTTCGCCTGCAGCAACCCCGCCATGACAGCCGACCAGCGTTCACCGATTGCCGACCAGCAGACCGCCGACCAGCATCCGACCCGTTCGACCAGCGTCAGATCCGCGACCGAGCCGACGGTGACTCGTTGTAGCGTCGTCTTGTGGCGACCATGTGTAGCCAGCGCCAGCCCCCTCAGCGCCACCGCAGCGCCATGAGCATACGACACCAGCGAGCTCATTCGCTCCGGGATCGATCCATCTCGAAATCTCGGCGCATACACACATATTTGCGGCCCTGCATCAGCTTAGTTATAATATTGTGCTTTGTTATGAAGATCTGTTCTCTCAAAATGTGTGGTTAATAGATTTGCAGATTTCGTTGAAGAATTTACTATTTTGAAGTACTTTGCACATATTTTTTGATGATTGAGATAATATCATCCAAAAATAGAGCAACGATACGTCTCGAAAATTAATCATCAACACGAATCTCAAGGCATTTTGAAATGCTTGATCTAATCACCGATTTACAAAACATTCAGTCCGATGAGGCGAACATATCAAGCATAGTCGATCAGAACTTCGAATGGTCGGATCAAGCTATCGAACATGAAAATGGATCGATCCGCCAAATGGTCACCCGACATATTTATAGTCGGTCGGCGGCTCGTCAAGACAAATCCAACGAATCAATATCACCCAATTCAGACATCATTAAGGCACGGATCATCAAAATACACCGTTTGATGGGGGGGATGGCGCGTCGGATGGTTATGGAGTGGTTGGAGTTTTCCACAATTTACAAGGCACGCCACTCCCAAAATCTATAAATGAGCTTCATTCTCACCTTGGGGGGGCCAGAATCGATTTGAAGACCAGAGAGCTCGAGAAACCGGTCGACCTTTGGCCACGATCCATCACCAGTGCCACCACCGGTAGTGCACGAAAATCAGGGAGCTCGCCTTAGGAGATCAGGAGGACTAGAAAAGACCGGTTGCTCATTTCTCACGAAGATCGAGATTGCTCCGAAGATCGGTTCTGCTTTTGGGAAACTTCTCCCTTGGGTTGGAGTTGGCCGATGTGTATTTTCTACACTTGGAATATTGTTTCGCCCAGTAAACACCTTCTTCTCGAACTAACGAAGCGAGGTATCTTTGAACACATAGTGAAAGTTCTCTGGGGCAAGGCCAGTGGTTTTCCCTTAACGGGTTTTCCACATTATAACCCAGTGTTCATATCCCCCTTGTGTGTTGGATAATTTTTGGCTACGGCGAAGATCTAGCATCTAGGAATAAAATTCTCTAGCAACAATATATATATCATTGAAAACTCTATTAGTTGAAGCACGGATCTTGATATCAAATAATGTCGATTACGAGTGAGAGCGATCAACTTAAAATATAATTAAAAACTTTGAGATATCAGTGGGATCTCTAAATAGCTCATAAATATGTACTGTTTATAGTCAAATCGAGCGTCTTGATGAGCCCGATCAAACAAACTAAGATCTCTTAAACTTCATTTGACCATTCAAATACTTAAAATACATTAGATGATCGAATGAATTTTGAGCTGATGGAGTAGTTTGGATTTTTCACGTATTCTGAAATAACACTCTCATAATCATAAATAGCTCTCATCCTTCACATGAGGGGACGAAGAGAGGAGAGAGCTGTGAGACTCGAAGAATTTCAAAGCAAATCGGTAGTGTCGAGTCATTTGGATCATCGCCGACCACCACCGTGCCGTCGTCCGCCGGTATGCGTCGTCCACCACGCCGGTCATCCGCCATTGCTTTGCCTCGCTCGATCCGCCGTAGACCATGCGGTCGTCCTTATCGACCAGTAGTCGACCGCCATTGCCATTTTGCCACCATATGCTCCACCGCGGTCATTTGCCATCGGTTATCGATCACATCATGACCATGCGTCATTGGCCACCACTACTAATCGCCATCGCCGACCACCCATCGACCACCACTAGTCGCCACCATCGATCAGCCACCAGCGGTTGGCCATCTTCGGTCATCACTGCCGGAAAGTCCGGATCCTTATCGGTCAGCGTTGGTGCCATCGTTATTAGCCTATTAGTCGTTGTTGGCCGCCGTAGCCATGATACCACTAGCTACCGTCAGGTCGTTGGATCACTTCTTAATCACCGTTCACCATTGTGTTCTACTCACCACCGACCATATTTGAGTTTTCATGGATCATCAAAATACTATCTCAAGCAAGGCCTTCGTCGCTAATCCAACGAAGATTGTCACAAAAGTTATTCTTATAAGGTATCCTTCTCCAACTTTGGAGAAAGAATAATAGTTATAACAAAAGCTGATATAGTGAAATTATTTCTAAGTGGGCTATGCCTCGTGATTTTTTTCTTCTTGGATTTTCCACATAAAAATCTTGAGGTCTCTCAAACTCTTTTACTATGTGCAAAATGCAACTAAGATATCAATTCTCTACTCTATCGACCGAATCTTCACGCACGGTTTGACACTATATGTGGAAAGGAATCCTGCAATCTCTGTGAACACTTGCATTATAGCCAGTGCGATGCACCACTGCATGAGCCTCTGCTCCAACTCTACTCCCAAACTAATCCTTAAATCAAAGACATCAAGCTTACCTCACTTCTCCCCGATAGGCGTTACCATATCGGTGAAGGTGCAATAGGAACCTCTCTAGAAGATTGTGCTCGTCAAATGAAAGAGTCTCAAAATGAGATAATTTAAGTTTTACGAGAAACACGATAGTCACTACTGCAACAAACACATCTCCCCCAAGATCAATTATTAGCCAGGGGAGGTCAAAATGCTTGCACGGGGCCTTCTCTTCATCAGGCTGAAGTTCCTCCATTGTCAGACCATGATGCTGACCTTCTTAGCACTGCTAGTTCTACCCATCCATCACTTACGACTCAACTAAACTCTACTCACCAATAATTGTGGTTGGCTTGGCACATTCTTGCCCTATTGATTTCATCCGTCATATTATACGTGCGAAATTACAACGTTTAATGTGAGAAGAATTTCACCTCAAAGATAAGAATCATCTTTCCTCTCATCATGGCTATCAAGAGTCTTTACCTTTAGCTGAAGCAATTCTTCAACATCTTATTCCAGTATATTTCAAAGCTTCTAAGCATCGACTCCTATGATGGGACAGTTGACCCATATGAACACATTGACCATTACAGAACCATCATGTACATCCAATGACCTGTTGACACATTGCTTTGTTAGGTCATCCTCTCAAGGTCGCACTTCATTCTTCTCTCTTTCAAGGGGATCTATCTATACTTTTGATGAACTCGTTAAGATTTTTATAGAACAGTTTATTGCGAACCGAAGGATCATTAAAGATTCCTCTCATCTATCAGGAATTCATCAAAAGGAAGATTAATCACTTAAGGAGTACTTCTAGAGATTCACCTTAGAACCTTGCCTGATACCAAGGGTGGACTCTAAATTACTAAGAGGAGTTTTTTTTGGAGGGCTCCATCCTGGGACTTTCTACTCATCACTAATGCTAATACAGTTCACTCATATGCCGACTTGGTTCATCATGTGGAAGCACAAATTTTTGCTAATGAGCCTATCAATGCACATCGAAAGCAATTCAAGCAATATGTGGGGGTTACAATCATGGACTAGGGGGCAACCTTTATTATAACCTTAAAGATTATTCATGTAAATATCTGATGAATGATTATGATATTCAATCTTCTTATCAACCTACTTGATTACCAGTCATAAAATAAGCAAGTCAAGATTGTGGAGAAATTTCACCTTTAAATTCGGATACATGTGGCAATCACCTCATAGCAAGCAAGGTATAATCGATCCCAGGGGGATCTGATTCGACCCTTCCATACAGGCTAATGTTATCAAGTAACACTTTGACAAACAACCTTGGATGGGTCAAAAATCCTTGACAAATTCGATTCAACCCCTTCCATATAGGTTAATTTCATCAACACTTTAACAAACAACCTTGGATGGATTAAAAATTCTTGGCGATTCAATTCAATCCCTTCCATAGGTTAATCTCATTAAATAATATTTTTATAAATAACCTGGATGTGTCAAAATTCTTGACAAATTGATTGACCTTCCATATAGGTTAATGTCATAGTAACACTTTGAAAAATAACATCGGATGGGTCAAAAATTTTTAGTAGATTTCTTTCAACCTATTCTATACAGGTTAATATCAGTAAGTAACATTCTGGTAAACAATCTCGAATAAGTCAAAAATTCTTGGTGGATTTGATTCGACCCATTCCATATAGGTTAATATTATCGAGTAACACTCTGACAAACAACCTCGAATGGATAAAAAAATCATTGTAATTTTTTTGACACATTATCTTAATGTCAGCAGTAACATTGTGACAAATAACTTAGGATAGGTCAAAAATCCTTGATGGATTTCTCTCAACCTCATCCATATAAGTTAATGTCTTCGAGTAATACTATGATGAATAATCTTGGTTATGCTAAGAAATTTTGATGGATTCCTTTCGACCTCTTCCATACAGATTAACATCGTTAAGTAACATCATGACAAACAACCTCAGATAGGTCAAAATTTCAAGATAGATTTCTTTCAGCATGATTCATATTGAGTAAATACCACGAAGAATAATCTTGGATGGGTTAAAATTATCAATGAAAAATTTGGTGCTTCGTCGTATAAACTACGAGCCTTGATCGCCTCCAAACTCGATCGATCCGATGAAGATAGTTGAAGTCTATTTCGAGGGAAAAATCGAAGCCTTGCTGTATGAACTACGGGCCTTGATCGCCGCCAAACCCGGTCGATCTGATGAGGACAATTGATGCCTCTTTCAAGAAAAAATTGAAGCCTCGCCGTACGAACAACGAGCCTTGATCGCCTCCAAACCCAGTCGGTTCGACGATGATAGTTGATGCCTCTTGCACCCGTGGCCCTGCGTCTGTGGCCCTGCACGCTCGATGCCCTTTGCGTCCGCATCCTAGGGGCCTTAGACACCCGCCTCCCGACGACGTGCCCATGGCCATCTTGCTTATACGCAGCACGCGTCCCTACGCGTTAAATTTGCGTGCCCGCACTAAGTTGGCCCGACTTCGTGTGTTCGCCGCTCTGCTTACCCATGCATTCGTGGCCTCATGCACCTGTGTGACTGGTCTCTTACCCCCGCTTTCATGTTCATAGTCTTATGTGCTCATGAAGATCTACTCTCTCAAACAATATCTAACGCATTGGTTAATGCACCCAAAAATTTTATTAACATTGAATATGTTATTATTTTCAATTATTGGGCATGTATTTTTTTGGATGATATATATGATATCATTCAAAAATATGGGGACAACTAACATGTCACTGAAAACTCTATTAGTTGAAGCACGAATCTTGATATCCAAAGCAATCTGATTCTGAGTCGAGACTAGCCCAAATCAAGCATTTAAAATATAATTGAAAACTTTGAGATTTCAGTCAGATACCTAAATAGCTCTTAAATATAGAGTGTTTATAGTCAAATCGAGTGTCTTGATGAGCCGGATCTAACAAGCCTAAGATATCTTAATTATGACTTCATTTGAGCATTCAAATACTTAAAATACATCAGATGATCGAATGAATCATTTTGAGTCAGTATTTATAGAAATGTCACTCTTATAATCTATAAATTGCCCCTCATTCTTCACATGAGAGGGGCCCAAAGATAAAGAGAGGAGAGAGCTCTGAGACTTGAAGAATTTCAAAGCAAAATTGAGCCACCGGCCAACCATCGTCGGATCATCACCGTCCCGCGCCATCGTTGGCCACCCTAAGCCACCTCACCATCGCGGTCGGTCCGCCGAACATGTCACCGGTCCGCCGTGACCATAGGCCACCCCGGGTCATGCAGCCACCTCTCACTGCCATACGCGCCGCCGGTCGCGCATCCGGCGGCGGTCATCGGCCGACCATCGGTCTTCATTCCATCGTATCGTTCATCACCACGGTCCTTGAAGCATGGTCAGTTGCCAGGTTGCCGTCGGTCAGCCCCCGACCACCGTATTACATCCGTCGACCGCATCGCCGGCCAGTCGTCAGCCCCGACAACCACTGCGATCACTCGCGCTGATCTCACCATCCCATTTTGGCCACCACCCGGTCATCCGTCCGTGGCCAATGCATCAACCACCACCCGCCGGTCATTTCTTTATTGGTCACCATCTCCGGTCATTCTTGCTGACTTTCTCCATATCACTTCTGCTGACCACCACCTCGGTCGGTTTGACCATCGTCGGCATTTATTGGTCGGCCGCTTAGTCATCATCGTAGGACGATCCAGAATCACCGGTCAATCTGCCGTCGTCGACCACCCTTTGTAGTCATCGCGTCGCCTCAGGTCTGCACCGTCACCGCTTTGCCCGATAGTCACTAGATCCTTGTCGGCTCGTTGTTCACCATTGCTTACTATACACCACCAACAATCTTTCGATAGTTTTGTCTAATCATTAGACTACCATCTCAAGCAAAGCACATTCTAATATAATGAAGTTTATAACAAAACTTATTCTTGTAAGCTATCATTCTCCAACTTTGGAGAAAATATAATAATTGTAATAAAAGCTGATATAGTGAAATTATTTCTAAGTGAGCTAGGCCTAGTGATTTTTCGTTATTGAGTTTTCCACATAAAATCCCAAAGTCTTTCAAACTTTATAGGCCGAATCTTTCTACTAAGACGAATTCTTTTACTCTGACTGAATCTTTTACGCATAGCGTGATGCCTCAAACCCGATTGCCTCCAAATTCGGTCAGTCTGACAAGGGAAGTTAACGTCTCTCTCGAGGAAAAACCAGAGCCTCGTCATATAAGCAATGAGTCATAATCAACAAAGCAAATAACCTTCTTTTTAGAAGAAAGTCAGAGTCTTGCTGACAAAAGAAAAAAAAACTATTACACTTAGCCCCTGAACTTCTACTGGATAATTTCTCATCCAACGTGGAAAAATATTAGAGCATATAAGAGAAAATTGTGTCTCCTTACTTGACCCCAAGGGATGATTTTTATAGATCTACAATGGGGAAAAAAGGGAATAAAGTTTGGAAAAAAAATTGGAAATATTTAAATAGATTTTGAAATTTATACACTCAATTATATCGTTCTTTTTATAAAAGTGAAAAACAAGGAAGAAAATAATTAACATCGAATAAAAAGGCCCAAAATTTATGCCATTTGTGCTCATAGGCACGTGTTGCGGCATAAATTAAACTATTGACTAGGCCATCGGGCGCCGTGTAGACTCTATGCTCACGTGCTCATGGCCCTGCGTGTCCACTTCCATGATAACAATCTTGTGCACCCATGAAAATCTATTCTCTCAAACTATATGTGACGCAAAGGTTAAAGAACCCGCAAATTTTATTAACATTGAAGAAGTTGTTATTTTCAATTATTTGATATGTATTTTTGAATGATAGAGATGATGTTATCCAAAAATAGGAGGTAATTGATATGCCACTCTATTAGTTGAAGCACGAATCTTGACATCAAAAGTCGATATTGAGTGAGACTAGCGGATCAAGCACCTAAAATAACATTAGAAACTTTAGGATGTCAATCGAATCCCTAAACAACTTCTAAATATAGAGTGTTTATAGTCAAATCGAGCGTCTTGATAAGACAGATCTAACAAGCTTGAGATATCATAATTCTGACTTCATTTGAGCATTAAAATACTTAAAATACATTAGATGATCAAATGAATCATTTTGAGCCGTCCGATGGAGTGGTTTGGATTCTGTCTGTATTTAGAGAGATGTTACTCACATAATCTATAAATAGCCACTCATTCTTTATATAAGGGGACCCTAAGCTAAAGAGAGGAGAGAGCTCTAAGACTCGAAGAATCTTGAAGCATAATCGGGCCACCGACCGACCATCATCGGATCATCCGACCACCGCCATTGCCCGTCACCACCACCGCCGCCAGCCACCGCCGGTCATCGCCCGCCATCGGCCTTCAACCACCAGTTGATGCGGTCATCGCCGATCACCACCATCCCGCGCCACCGCCACGTTCTGCGGTCATTCTATACCGCGGCGCCATCATTATCATCGCCCGGTCGCCATGCCGGACGATCCTGGATCACGAATCGCCGGCCATATGCAGTCCGGCCGTACCGTCATACCGCTGCAGCATCATGGGCTACCACCGATCATCACCGATCACCACCGCCCTACCATCAGTCCATGATCCGTCGGCCTTGAGTCACCATTACCGGTACCCAATCGCACGACTAACTTTCGATAGTTTTCATGGATCATCGACTATCATCTCGCAAGACCTTCGCTAATCCAACAAAGCTTGTTACAAAACTTATTTTTATAAGCTATCCTTCACCAACTTTGGAGAAAATGATAATAATTATAACAGAATCAGATATAGTAAAATTATTTTTAAGTGGGCTAGATCGCGTGGTTTTTCTCTTTTTAGATTTTTCATGTAAAAATCCTGAGGTCTTTCAAATTCTTTTGCTGTGTACAGAACTTTTGTGCAACATTAACACATCAATTCATACTCTCTGAATCTTCCCACGCATAATATATATAATTATTCTTTAAATTATATTTATTAAATTAACATTTTTATTCATACTTCTAAAGCGGAAAAATCATAAAATTCAGCAAATCACAAATAATCTCCTGAAGACAATATCATGACAATTTTATCATAAAATTCATGTCCATTGTATTATATCAATGACAATAGATACTAAAATATCTTATAACATATAATAGTGAAATCATTTTAAATTATGATTTTTTCTTTTGAGTTCTTATTTAGAAAATATTATATCTCCTGTGAGTTACTCTCAACTTATCTTTTTTTTGTGCGGGATCTTCATACAATATTATAATAATAAACTCTCTTTTCAATATGGTTATGAATTTTTTTAGCAATGAGCCATGGCATATTCTTTGATCATCTACATATATATAGATCTAATACCGAAAGTTAGATATTTACTTATCTAATACTTTCTTTTATTTGAAAAAAGGTGTATTTCATTTTTAAAAAGTGAGTTATGATGATATTGAAGATTGTGATGTTATATATATAAAAATTGAAATTTAAGTATTAGATATGTAAATACTTAAAAATTGTGCTACATTATGTAATTTTTTAAAATAGATTAGCAATCATAAAGTTTGTCCAATTATGGTGAAGAGACGCATATGTTTTGTTAGTATTTTATAGAGACTAATATTAATGCAGAATTATTCCAACAAATTCTCAACAATTTGCTAATGCTACTCAAGCTCTGAAATAAAATTATGCAATTATGAGGCTAGAATTGTGGCTTGTAAGCATGTAATAAATTCAATCTCCATTGTAGATGCAACAATAACTTATTATTTAGTATATTTTTTCTTGGTTTGACTCTTTATATAAGTATGCATGCAATAATGGATTTTTTGCTATCATGGCATCTAACAATCTTTGAATATGAGCAACCGATTTCTTTAAGCAATTTGGCCTTCTACAACTGAACTTATCAATTCTTTGCTCCGTTTAGGTCCCTTCATACATATTTATAGGTTTTTAATACTCTATTCCATAATCAATTTAAATTGATACTTGCCTCATATCCTGACCAAAATATAAATATCTAATCTTACATAGATCTATATGTAGATAAGGCTAACAAGAATAGAAGTATATGAATTAATTCAATTTCTTTCCTTTTAACTTCATGCTTATAACATTGCACAAGATTGAACTAATCACCTTTCATTGAATAAAAAAAAAAAAATTGAGAAGTTTATTAGCATAAGCTTTCTAAGCCAAACCCAACATTTCATGTGATATGCATGGAATATTTCTATTCTTAATATATATGTGTCATCCACTGATTATGATATATAAGCCAATCAATAATATTTTCTTTAAAATCAAAATGTATAATGATATCATTAAATTTAATATACTACTTTAACAAGACAGATTAAGTTTGGGTATTAATTTTGTTATCTTACATACCATGTGCCCTTTATTTTCTATCGAAGAACTTTATGTATAGATGATCCATATAGACTTCCTCCTCAACATCACTATTCAAAAATGCAATCCTTGCATTCATCTAGTGCAACATCAAGCCATTTTGCAACCAATGCTATGATAATTCTTATAAATCTTTCTTTGATATAAGAGAAAATGTCTCTAAATAATCAATTTAATCTTTATGACCATATTTCTTAGCCATAAGTTTAGATATATATTACTCTTTATTGACATTTAAGTTGAGCTTAATTTTATAGATTCATTTGAACCCAATTGCTTTACAACATTCCTGTTGCGTGCTAGAAAACCATGGGTAGAGTAAAGTTTACAGCTTCTTTGAGTCGCACATCATTTATTTAAAGAAATGAGAAACTCAATTTTTACATGGAAAACCTCGAAAGAGGGAAACCAGCTTGATAAAAGCTTCCACTATGTATTTGTTTGAGTACAAGATCTTCCGATACGGATTACGAATTGTATATGAGAAATGGACCGATTCTTGGTAAACTATTGACACGATGTTGGCGGCGAAGTTGACGGCGAAGTTGACGGCGAAGTTGGCGATGTTGGACGATGTTCGATGAAGTTGGCGATGAAGTTGACGGCGAAGTTGACGGCGATTGTTGACGGCATTGGACGAAGTTCGGCGATGTTGTCCCATTGTCTGCTACTATGTCCATTTCATATCTGATGAATCTGAAGATCTCTCCATACATAGTGGAAGCTTTTTCTAGGCCTCTGTTTTCCTCTTTCGAGGTTTTCCACGAATTGAGTTTTACTATAAATCTTTCACAAAAAAGCTTTAAACTCTCTGCAGATTTTCTAGCACGCAACAGTTTGGCGCCGTCTGTGGGAATCGTCCCTTCAATCACAATTCCTGTGAACACCCTCGTTATGGCCAATAGGCGCAATACTCGTAACAACGGAGCCTCCTCCAACTCCCGTCACTCTCGAAACCAATCCTTGAACCAAGGACGCCAACCTTCACCTCCTTTCCCCGATAGGACTATCGTGAAGGACAAAATCTCTTTAGAAGATCGTGTGAATGGAAGAGTCTCAAAATAAGATGATCCAAATTTTGCGAGGAACACACGACCCTCTAAAATACATCTCCCCAAGATCGATCATTAGCGGGGAGGTCAAAATGCTAATTTCTTGTGAAGTTCCTCCGTAGAGGCGTGATCGATCTCCTTGACACTATTTCTACTCATCCATCACGTGCTCAATGCTAATCCACCAATTATTGGTAGCTTGACACATTCTTGTCTGTTGACCTCGTCATGTTATACGCGAAATTACAATGCGAGGAATTTTACCTCCAAGATAAAAATCATTTTCCCCCTCACCGCGGCTATGAGGAATCCTCACCTTTAGCTGAAGCTATTCTTCAACATCTTATTCCCGTGGGTTTCAAGCTTCCGAATATTGATTCCTATGATGGGGTGATTGACCCACATGAACACATCGACCATTACAGGACTATCATGCATATCCAACGAGCCGACACCGCTTTGTCGGTCTTTCCAGTTACCCTCAAGGGACAAGCTCGCGGTTCTACTCCCTTCCAAGGGAATCCATCCATACCTTTGACGAACTTCGCCAAGATTTTTGTAGAGCAGTTCATTGCAAAGGAGGATCATTAAAGATTCCTCCCATCTCTCAAATTCATCAAAATGAGGGTGAATCACTTAAGGAATACTTCTAGAGGTTCTCCTTAGAAGTTCGCCAAATACAGGTAGACCCATTAAGAGGAGTTTTCCTTGGAGGACTCCATCCAGGCCTTTTACTCCTTGTCACGAGACACGGTTCATTTCGTATCGACTGGTTCATCGTGTGGAAGCACAAATCTCCACTAATGAAGCTATTACGGCCCATCGCAAACAATTTGAGCAATCTACAGAAAATGCACTCCAGGAATGGGGCAGTCTATCAAAAGAAGCAAAGGCGTGATCTCCTTCCATGACCCCATATCAGCGTGAACCACAGAAAAGGAATACACGTGAACACATCTCGTGTTAACCTCCTAATGGCTATTCGAGATGAAGAAAATATCAAGTGGCGGCATCCATTGAAACTAAATTCAAGAAATCAGGAGCAATATTGTCACTTCCATCGAAGTCAGGGACATACTACTGAGGCATGCAAACAACTCAAAGAAGAAATTGAGAGGCTCATTCAGCAAGGATATCTACGTCGATTTATGAAGAATCAATCGACTTAAACAAACATACCTCCAACTGGGGGGCAACCAGGATAATCATCACGAAATAACAAAATAATCATTAACTTGGAGAAATTGAAACAACAGGAGGACCAATGCTATCTAATCAAGTTCTCATTACCATCTCACGAGAGGAGTTAAAGAAGTCTCGTCGATCATTCCATCATTTTTAATGACTCAGATTTAGAAGGAGTATATGTTCCTCATCAAGATCCACTTGTCATCAGTGCAAGATTAGGTGACCCATACTATAATGTTAAGAGAATTTTGATTGACAATGGGAGTTCATTGATGTCTTATTTTACTCCACATTTCTTAACATGTGCGGTTGGAAAAGCTCCAACCTGCGGGGACCATTTATGCGGGATAATGATACGTGCGAGTAGAGGGGACAATCACCCTTCCTGTTATCATTGGTGAATTTCCTCGACAAGTGGCTCATTTAATTCAATTCATGGTGGTTAAGTCAGATTCAGCATATAACGCTATCTTTGGAAGGCCCCTCCAATCAATTTTTGGTGCAGTCACTTTAGTATCTCATCTTAAGATGAAATTTCTAACCCCCGTTAGAGTTGGAATAGTCTGTGGAAATCAGCAGATAGCACAATCATGTTATCTCAGACAAGCTCAACCATGCCCTTCTGTGACCTTCAACATCAAAGATTTTAATTTTTGAGATGAAGAAGTACCCCAAGCTTGCTATAGACTTGCTCTGTTGTATTATCGATGATGACCACCACGAGCGGTGCAAGTGGGATCCATGCTCTAAGAACAAAGGGAAAAATACATAGACTTCTTGCGCAAAATCAAGACATCTTTGGAGTCACGGATATCGGGGACCCGATGTGATCATGCACTCCCTCAAGATTGATCCAATATTCAAGCCGATCATCCAGAAGAAGCGAAGTTTTGCACCTGATCGCCTCCAGGCTATTGAGCAAGAAGTTAATAAGCTTCTAGAATCGAGATTCATACAAGAGGTACATTACCCTACATGGCTAGCAAATATTGTCATGGTTAAGAAAATAAACGGAACATGGAGAATGTGTATTGATTACCGACAAGGCTTGCGAAAGATAGTTTTCCTCTTCCTCGAATTGATCAATTGGTTGACTACATCCGGACATCAAATGCTCGTTTTTGGATGCTTACTCGTTACAACTAAATAAAATGGACCCAACGGATGAAGAAGCTATATCGTTTCAAACATATAAAGGTTTATCTACCAAGTTCATCGTTTGGGTTAAAAATCTTTGGTACTACTTATCACAATGGAGGTATATGTGGATGACATGTTAGTGAAAGCTCACAACTTACTTCGACTTAGAAATATGTTTTGACCGATGTTATCCGAGAAAAAAATTTCTTGGATTTATGGTAACTTACCGTGGATAGAAGCTAACCCAGAAAATCAAAGCTCTCAAAATATGACTCCTCAGAAGAATATTAAGGAAGTTCAACATTTGAATGGATGCTCGTTATCCTTCTAGCCCGTTATAGATATTTGCCATTCTTTAAAATATTAAAGGGAGCTAAAATAATAATAATTTTAGTGGTGAATGTGAACTAAAGAGTATCTAGCGTCTCCACCCTTACTATCCAAGCCTATCCAAGGTGAGATGCTATACTTATATCTCGCCGTCTCTTCCCACGCGATAAGCTCAGTTTTAGTGCGAGAAGAAAATGGGATGCAACAACCAATTTACTATATCAGCAAAATTCTTTCTGATATAGAAAGTCGTTATCCACTTGCAGATAAAATGGCTCTGGTTTTAGTTTTCTCAGTGCGAAAATTGCGTCCATACTTCCAAGCTCATACTATCGGCGTTTACACTCATTTACCATTAAGGCCATATCTAACCGGAAGCATCTGGGAGGTTAATCAAGTGGTCTGTAAATTGGGAGAGTTTGATATAAATTTTCTACCTCATCCTACTATAAAGTCTCAAGTACTTGCAGACTTTATAGTGGAATGCACTGCCCCAACTCCAGAGGAGCTATCTACTACTTGCCTTTCGTCCCCTCAATGGATCCTTTATGTTGATGGAGCTTCAGAATCGGTGTGGTGCAGAATCTTACTTATTTCCCCAGAATACCAGAGTATGGACTTAGCCTAAAATTTCCCAATAATATGGCAGAATATGAGGCTCTTATAGCGGGGTTGAGACTCCATTGTTGAAGCTCAAGACTTAGTGATACACCGACTTGACTCTCTATGCCTCCCAAGTTGAGGGAAACTTTAATGCTCATAATCCTGTGGCAATACCTCCACTTGGTGAAGTCTCTTCTTGCCCATTTCAAGACACATCAAATCATTCACATACTACGAGAGAAGAATACTCGGCTCTTTCTAAGCTTGCTTCATCTGCTACTTGGGGATGTTTAAGAAGACATGTTGAAGAAATACATTTTCAGTATCCAGGGTCATGGGTAATTCAAGCAATTGATGAGATAAAGGAACATTAGGTGGATGGACCCCATGTCTTTTCTACAAGAAGGAACTCTTCCGAAGACCCAACTTCATTCATCTCAGAAGACAAGCTTCAAACTTTACTATTATGGGGTGAACTATAACAAATGAGCTTTCTCTGGACCATACCTCAAATGTCTCTCACCTTCAGAGGTCGATTACGCATTAAGAGAGGTCCACTCAGGGATATGTGGAGAACACTTAAGAGGAAGGGCACTAGCCCTTAAAATTATAAGGCAAGGGTTCTATTGGCCTACAATGAAACAAGATGCCTTGGAGTTCACAAAAAAATGTGCAAGTTGTCAGTTGCACTCTAACATCCCTCATACATGCATCTGAGCTCTCATCCATTCAAAGCCCGTGGCCTTTTGCTCAATGGGGGATTGATATCATGGGACCTTTTCCGATAGCATCAGGGTAACGAAAGTTCATCATTTTAGCGTCGACTACTTCACTAAATGGGTGGAAGCCGAACCACTCGCTAAAATTATGAAGGCAAATGCTAAAAAATTTGTTTGGAAAAATATAGTATATCGATTTGGTCTTCATGCAAAGATCATCACTAACAACGGAACGCAATTTACTAGAAAAGTCTTTACATCCTTTTGCAAAGATCTTCACATTGTTTACATGCAGTTTGTAGCATCAAAGGATTAAAACACATCTCGAGAAGGGGGCAATGGGTTGATGAGCTTTCTAATGTTCTTTGGGCTTACCGCTTCATCAGCGCACCATTGGTGAGACACCTAACTTTTATTTGCACGAAGCTATTTAGATATTGGGGTTCCAAGTCAAGAGTTCAATTATTCAATAATGAAAGATGAAAAACTCGACAGCACCTGGACCTACTCCCCGAAACTCATGACATGGCCCTACTTCGGACTGCTTCCTATCACCAAAGGGTAGCTCGTCACTTCAACAGAAGAGTAAAATCTCATCCATGTCTGGGTGACTTGGTCCTGAAGTCTGAAGCTGGGGCAAAGGCCCTGCAATAAACTCTCACCTCTTTGGGATGGCCCATATGTGGTTATAGCTTTGGTGAAGGGAACTTTCAAGCTCAAGGATTGGAGGGAAAAACTTTACCTCAAACTTGGAACGAGAATCTCAAAAATATTATCGGTAATTCTACTACATAATTATCGACTTTTATTTTATCTCGTTTATCATTTCCCCTTCATGTAGTCAACCCCACTTAGTGGGATAAAGACTTGTTGTTATTGTTGTTATTATTGTTGTCATTTTCTCTTAAAACTCATATCCGTGTTAAAATAGTCTTATGATTATATCCTTGAACTTATCAGTAATGATTATAGCTTTCTTCTTACAAACTTGTTTCTTCTTCATTTAATCCTTCCACTTGAGAAATATACAACTAACGTTATATCCCAATGAGCATGATCAATCCCAGGGGACTTCACCACTTCCACAAGTTAACTTCATCGAAATAAAACTCGACAAACAACCTAGATAGTCAAAAGGTCCGGTGGACTTCTTAAGGCCTCTTCCATTAACGCATGTTAAGCTAAGACTCGACAAACAACCTAGGATAGGTCAAAAGGTCCTTGGTGGACTCCTCACGACCTCTTCCATACAACGTGAGACTCGACAACAACAACCTGATAGGTCAAAAATCGAGTGGATTCAATTCAACCTCATCCATACAAGATCGCTTGAATAATATTCACCACCATCCTAGATAGGTAAAAACAAAATAAGAGCGCATCATCTAAAAACAAAAAAAAAACAAATTTTTTTTTTTTTGATAGCATTAACATAATGATATTAAGATTCTGATACACACTAATAACAATAAATAAAAAATATATATAAAAAATGCATCCTCAAGTGATGCTACATCATATCCGCTTGGTAATATCAACGCCCCTCCTCACCACTAGGAGATACTCCTCGACTCACTCTCAGCCTTCATCTCCTCAATCTGGATGAAGAGTCTTGGATACTTGGTGGGAGATAGATCCTCAATACTAGCTCCAGCCTTGCGATGTACTAAGGATTCCCTTAGAACCCCTGGATGAAGCCCTCCTCTAAACATTGGTGCTCCAAGTCCTTCACTTCAACATCAAGTATATGATTACGAGCTTCCTGAACATGGTCTTCGAGTGTGCCGAGATAAGCCAAGGAGTTCTTAAAGTCTTCCACCGCCTTCAAGGATATTTTATCTGCTTCCGCTTCTGACATTACATGCTCCTTCTCAGAAAGACGATCCTGTAATGCTTTCTTCTCCGCCTGAGAGCTCTCTTGTCCACGTAAGTGCCTTAAGTCTTTTCTCTTTCGACAGAGTCTCGACCTCACCTCATTACGAAAGTGCGCTCCACCTCCGACACCGAGAGAAAGTGAAGTCGACATGTTTGTTAGCTGCTCTGACTGGCCACCGATCCTCCAAAGTCGAACTTCTTTGGTTTTAACACTCATCTTTTCATACTCGCCAGATATTTTATCTTCACAAATTTAGTATTCCGCTCATCTAAAGCGACACCCAAATGAGCCATCTGCCCTAATGTTTGAGTTACCTATAAAAATAAATAAAATAAAATCATCACAAATATTACACAAAAGAAAAGAAGAAGAAAAGAAGAAAGAATGAAAGACAACGTACCAATTCATCTGCTCGTTGACGCCCAGTACATATGTGATTTAACACCTCTTCAAGAATGTACCACTTCGAGAAATGAACTCCTCCATCATGAGTTGAAACAGCTAAACTCTCAGAGGTCAACTGGGGGCGAACATCTTCTTCACAGATATCTGACGTAGTTACTTCAGCGCATGTCTTCTTTTTCTTTAGGGAAGAAACATCACACCCGATTTCATGACTTCTTGAAAGAACCCTATGAATATGAGGAGGCCTTTCATCACCTTTACTTGACCTCTTTAGTGGAAAAGAATGAGATCTCCCTGCCTAGATAGAAAGGCCAACCTTGAACATTCTATCTTCAACAATAAATTTGCCAATGTGACGTAACTCATGCCAAGCTTCCTACATCGTGGATATTAAGAGTTGTCGATCTCATTCTACATCGAATGGATGAAGGTCATTTAATCTTCCCCATCTCTCGAAGGCCCCACTCATTTTTCACAAAGAAGAATCCATTAGACTAATTTTAGACGGATCCTGCTAAAAAATTCTATCCAATTTTATACCGATAAGAAACACATCCTTGAGCATTACATGTGAATCTACACATTCGGCACAAGTATGTGATGTTCAAAGTAACACCATGCTCTTTGAAGAAGACAGTCAAACTGACGATGACCACTAAAGCCCGAAATAAAAATTGTGACAAAGCTACACCGCATATTTTGAAGATCTCAATCACTGGAGCTAAAGGGAATCAGTACCCAAAGACGAAGAATCATCTCGTAAATAGTGAAGTATCCCGATGGAGGTGAACGAGCCGACTCTCTTGGCAACAATAGCCACCAACTCATTAGGGAAATGAAATTTCTTACAGAACACCATTAAACTATCTGATGTGACAAGAGATGGTATATCATCTATCACACTATGGGTTATCCTCCGGCCATCACCCTGTGAAAATACATCATGAATAAATAAAGAGGGGGAGAAATGACAAAATCTGAAAAATCTGAAAATTTTGTGAAGCTACTCACTCACCCCAATACTTGGGCATACCCTTTTCTGACTCATGGACAGCTTGGGCTAGGATTTTTCGCCTACGATCTGACGAAAAGGACATGCATACATATGAGATCAAAAATAAAAGGGGGAAAGAGACAGAGAAACTATTCCTCCCCAATGATGCCCTGAAATTACCTGCCAAACTTTCTGAGTCATTCAAATGACTTCATCATCTTGGCAATTATTAGCCATTGAACCTTCCATCAAAGTTTGAAGAAATCAAATTTCTTACTACGGGTCTTGATCGCCTCCAAACCCTGGCCGGTCCGATTTAACACCTCTTTCGAGGGAAAATTGGAGCCGTATGAACTACGTCTTGATCGCTCCAAACTCGCCGGTCGGTACGAGGTCACTTGACACCTCTTCGAGGGAAAACTGAGCCTACTGCATGAACTATGGGTCTTGATCGCCTCCAAACCGGTCCGACGAGGTCGACACCTCTTTCGAGAAAAAATGGAGCCTAAGATGAACTGGGTCTCGCCCCAAACTAACCTCACTCAAGAAGAGAAGCACTAGAGTGTTGAAGAAGTGTGCCTTCTCCTTGGCCCTGGGGTTTTATAGACCCTTCTAAGGGTAAAAGGATAAAACCGCCTGAATCAGGGCCTCGTGGATGGCTCGTCACATACGCAGCAGACCCTTGGGCCGAATTGTCGGCCCACTGGTCGTGAATCGGCTGCTGACGGGGCCGCAACCGCCCATCAGCAAACTGCCCCGCCGGCCATTGCCAGACCGCTGCTAACCGCGCCACGCAATCAACTTCATGGTGCAGCTCCACGGCTGACTGCCAACCTGCTTCAAATTCCAAGCCACTCTAAGCCCAACCAACCGACCGGCCAGCTGCCCATGAGATCGATTTTCCCGGCTGACTCATGCAGATCAACCGGCTACGATCCGCCGTCAACCTCGAGCATCTGCTCCGAGAACCCGCCGAGCACCGCCAAGTGGCCTGCTTCAGCACATGGCAGCTAAGTAGTGGTGGCTCCATGTGCCCACTCCCTGGCTCATGGGAGCGTGAGCCTCGCTCAGATCCCGATGGGTCTCAGTGACCTCAAAATATCACACGCTGCATACCTACACGCATATCGCATCAACTTCCGAAGTTATAATATTCTATGAAGATCCGTTCTCAAAATGTGCAATGGACCCTCAAATTTCAAGAATTTACTATTTTCAAAATATATTTTGGATGATTGAGATAATGTCATCCAAAACTAGGGGAAACCGACATATGACTTAAAATATTATTAAAGCACGAATCTTGATGTTAAAAGCAAGCTAAGTTGAAAAGATCAAGCTCTTAAAATATCCTTAGAACTTTGAGATATCGCTAAATAAATAAAATATAAAGTGTTTATAGTCAAATCGTGGCCTTGACGCGCTCCAACAAGCCAAAGATCTTACTTCATTTGAGCATTCTAATGCACAAAATACATCATATGATCAAGGGGATCATTTTGAGTCCATGAAGTGGAGTGGTACGCTTTTGCATGTATTTACGAGACGCCACTCCTTCAATCTATAAATAGCCCTCATTCCTCATATGAGGAAGCCAAGTGAAGGAGAAGGAGGCAAGCAAGAGGAGAGAGCTCTAAAGATCCTCCACACAATCGGTCCATTCTCGACCGCCAACCACCCGCCGCTGCGCCATCGGCCGCCATCATGATCAGCCGACCATTGTTGCCATTATCATCATCAATTACTATCGGTCTCCAACAACATCGCCGCCAACATCATCGCCAACTTTATCATCAACGCCGCCGCCAACTTTCATATACAATCGTAATCTTGATATCGGAAGATCTCATTATGCGAACATAGTGGAAGCTTTTACAGCCTCGTGGTTTTCCTCTTTTCGATTTTTCACGAAAAAAATGAGTTTTACTCGCTCTTTAAATACTGTATGTTTGGACTCCCAAAGAAATTTAAGAAGCTAAACTTTTACTCTACCGCAACTGGTTTTCTAGCACGCAACAATTCCAAAAATACATTAAGATCACATACTTTATCTTGTTTCATGATTTTATCTCATCTTTTATAACATAAAATCATTTATTAGATTCACTACACTTGTAGCTTGTTTAAATGAAATTGGATAATTTCTAATGCTAAAGTCAAAAATCTTATTCTTACAAATAAATAATAAATTTACTAGAAATAGCTAGTAAATTGTCTCTTTGATGTCTTCTTATTAATATTATTGGTTGTGATTCATTATTATTAAATAATTATGAATTATTTTTATTAAAGTGTGCTTCTTAATTCAATTGTTGCTCAATATTATAATATTTCTTCAATGACTAAAATAATAATTCTACTATCTATATAAGAATAAGAAACATTCATGGGTATATTCACCCTTATTATTTTTCTATATTTATAGCATTATTTTGGCAGTCCCACTAGTCTCATAATTCTCTTAAAATTTGCAACACTTATTTTCTTATTCTAGAACTATGATTTGGACAAAAAAAATATAATTTTTTTACTCTTTATATAAACAATAAGGAAACAATTACTTATCCTAGGGTCTACTTCCTTACATAACTTCTGCATATTTATGTTTCTATTAGAGATTCCCAAATATGAAGATATCTCAAACTAGATTTTCTTCATATCTATAGTTAAAAAAGGGACAATTGAAATGCCTTATTAGAAATCCCATATCCATCAAAAATTATAAATTTTTTTTTTTATTATTTGCCATTCTTTTTATCATGCTTATTAATATGCAACACACTTTTGTCGAGATATTCTAGACACAATATATTTTAAAATAATGCCTTTATCTTTTCTTATGTTAGGCCACCCTATATAATCTACTATTTTTACATTTCCAACTAAATATTTTTCAAAAACTTTTATGATTTCTCCAAGAACATTTACATATTGGAAATTATCATCCAAAAAATAAATTAATTAATAATGTTAAAAAATTATCACTAAAAGTTAAAATATTTTTTATCATTCAATATAAGGACATCAAATTACCCACATATGTCACTGTATATAAGACCTCGAAGAGTTGGAGATTTCTTGTAACTACTTTCATATTAAGTTGTTTAATTTGCTCATCCTCAATACAATTCACATACATGACAAATATGTTGATAAATTTTTTCCCTTTACTCATATTTTGAATTTATCTCCAGATCTACGACCTAGATGTTTATGCCATATGAATGATAAAATTTTATCTAATAAGCTACCATCAAATCCAATATTATGGTGCACATTTAATAAAGATTCAGAGAAGTCGACATCAAATTTCAATTTATATAAGCTAAAGACAAAGATATCAAATCTAACAATTATATTATTCCTTAAGCGCATTAAACCATCTAAATGCAAAAGAAATATTAAAGCCCATTTTGTCTAATTTTAAGATGTAAATGAACTTTTTTAGATTAAAGTTTCTTTTTTTTTTTATGTAGGAGATGCATTAATAGGCCACTTTTTTTTTTTTTTCTTGAACTTTGCTTTACTTTAGAGATTTTATTTTAACCAGTAGAACTAAATCATTCTGCATGAAAAACCTCTCTATTTATGGAATTATAATCTACATATTGTTGGTAAGTTCACATAGAAAGATATTAGTGCTAATCTATTGCTATATTTCTAAGCTTTCAAGTTTTTTTCAATGCGTTAATTGGCAATAGCACCAAACTCTTCTTTCAAAAGAGATAAATTAAGATTCATAAAACCTAAGTGGACATTAACTCGTTCACACTATAATAAAATTTAACCAATTGAACGCAGTGGCAAAAGGAGCATGAGAATGAATAGTAACTACATTAAAATAATAAAAAGATCATGAATAAGAAATCATTATTTCAAATATAAACTATTAAAGTACATAATAACTTACTTATGGGAAAAGATTATTGTACAAAAATAATTTGATGAATTTATTTAATAAGTTTAATATTGTACATTGAAATATTTTAAGAGTTTAATTCAAAATCAACTCAGCTTAGCTCAAAGCAATCCTGGGGAAACAAAGCCTTGAGTGCTCAAAAATGTACTTTGAATAATATAAAAAAATAATCTTAAAATTTTAGTGTTTTCCAAAGATAAATTTGAATTCAACAAATATATATTTTTCAATCAAATATATCCATTATCTTTGGATAAATAAATAGAAATAAAGAAAATAGACACTCACCTTAACTAGGTTTCATAATCTAAGAATACTATTTTTATCTTGGATTAATTTTTTAAGTATTGTTTAAAAACTAATTAACAAATTAAGTATTATTAAAAAAAATTGATTTAGGTATGCCCATTAAAGGCGACTAGCCAATCCACATGGCGATGCTATCCCATTGTGGGATGGGTGCTCGCCTTTAAGCTAATTAGCTCAAGTCCTGTGAGCTTTAAAAATAGACTTAACATGCAGGCATTTTTTAGCTAGTTGCTACTATGGATGCAATACATTTGTTTAGAGGTTTGATGGAGAAGTATAGAGAAAGTAATGATCTACATATAATATTTGTTGATTTTGAGAAAGCATGTGATAAAGTTCCAAGAGAAGTATTTTTGCTTGTAGAAAAGAAAAGAGTTAATATTGGGTATATTCAAGTCATTAAGGATATGTATACTAGAGCTATTACTTGTGTCCAAACACAAAGAGGATTAACAAAATATTTTCCTATTTTAGTTGGATTACATCAAGGATTGACTTTAAGCCTTTATCTTTTGCTTTATGTTATGGATGTTCTTACTAGCCATTTACATGAAGATGTAATGCGTTGGTGTATGCATTTCAAGTTGGAAGGTTGAAGTGGAGGAATGCATCTGACATATATTTATTAAGAGGTTTAATGGAGAAGTATAGAGAAAGTAAGGAGTATTTACATATGATGTTTGTTGATTGAGATGAAGCCTATAATAAAGTTCCAATAAAAGTTATTTGGAGTGTTCTAGAAAAGAAAGGAGTTAATATTTGTGATATTCAAGCCATTAAGGATATGTATGCTAGAGTATTGACAACATACTTCCCTATTTCAAGCAAGTTATCATGCATAAATATGAAACAATCTGCAAAGTGGTATAAATAAAAAATAGAGAAGCATAAATATGAAACAATCTGACTATTGTATGATGGTAATAAATGTGTATACGAAAAATGAAACATAAGTGACAGATAGCAAATAAATGAATACATGTACTACAAACACAGAAGTAACACTATCCTAAACAGCTAATGCCTCCGTCATCTACATGGAATCGCACCACTCTCAGGTGCATACTAATCAGGTGCACGTGGTGGATGATCAAGCAGCTGATGACGCCCCTCCAATGCAGGTTCTCCATGAACCACATCATCATGCAATGTAGCTCTAAATGCCTGTGTAGAATGGTCCTGTGATTGGATAAATGGTGATTGTGACTCAAAACTAGGCTGGTACATAGAAGGACCTGGATCAGCATATGTAGATAGTCCAACACCATTTGTGAGACACCCTCACAGACTTGATATAACCTGTCGAGTATGTACACGCAGCCTCAAGTCCCTACAAAGAATCTCATATCTATCTACAGCTAACTATAACTCATGTTCATCTACACGACCAAAGTACGACTGAAAGATGTCCTGAGTAGTTAAGATGTGCTATGAATGCATGAAAAATAATATTTGAAATTAGCTCAACTTGGTAAGCAACCTATTGAATTTTGCAGAATACTTATGTAAATACTCACATATATGTGCTCCACAAGTGCTCTGGGATAATAAGTAGTGGGAGGATCTATCAGGGCTTTCAGTAAATAAAGTGAAGCCCATGATTTGGACCAAGATATATACCGACACAGCCATCATCATCTCCATTCGACCAAGGTCTCTCTCCTCCTCCCCCACATAGCAATGTGTACCTGATGATAATCAACCCAATCTACATCAGTTTTACCACGACAATCGACCATTTTGTAGGTCTACATGTGCCAAATCAATCATGGGTAGAAGTCCAAACTATCTAAGCACTCGATCTGGTAGGTGCCACTCTATTCTCTTCTAGCTGATGAGTCGAGCTCATGCTAACCAAATATCGTCACGAGCATATACCCGATAGGCGTTGTGATCCGCCAAGATATGACTCCCAAATCACTTGTGCATATTACAAGGTATATTAAAATAGGCATAAACATTATGAAAACTAAACTCACTCAAGGTCATATTGTATGTAGGAATCCATCCAACTCATTTCAGATAATCGCCACATTCCCAATCGCATCGGCATCCGGTGCAATATATCGCTCATTCCACATGTTTGCACAACATATTTATAACATATATATAAGCATAAACCTGAAATAATTAATTTATACATCAAGCCAATGCTGAGCCCGTCCAAATCTCTCGGATACATCACATGCAGAGTCGGCCTCCCTACATGAAGGTGCTCCCAAGACCATATCTAAAGAAGATGTAAATAGCCAACCATATTAGCCCTGGAGGGCCTAGTCGACTCATATACCTCCCTATACAAATGCGCCAGAATTGCTCCCCAATGGACAGTGCACTTAATGTATCTAAGTCCTCAAGTAGTGGAAGGTACTACAGATGGACCTCAGATCTTGAAGTGTCCGGTCGTAGAAAGCTCCTAACAAGAAATGTAATATAGGCATGCGTGTCATCGAACTCCTTCACGGATGCACGTATGACTCCTAAAAAAAGACCATCGAGCCACACCACAAATGCAAGTGCGTCTGCGCTTGACCCATCCGAAATATTGATGTGATGTGTGGATTGGTCGGATCATGAAACATGACATCTGGTAGGGGATGTCGACCAGAGAACTCCTCACAATAATCTGGCCAACTCTGCCACCTCTTCCCCTCACCAACCATAATTGGCCCAATAATGGGCAGCCCATCAACACATATACCTAGTATCATCGCCACATCCTGAAGGGTCATTGCCATTGTTGACCTCATTTTTAGAATGAGCTCTCAACCCCTCCATCTTAGACATAGGACTCCTCTTAGACACTAAGAGTTACTTAGTCTTAAGATACTACTAGTGATTAGGTGAACACTTAACCTAACCTTAGAGACTTAGAAGAGTTAGCTATAGGAATAGGTTATGCCTTAGTGTGTTTAAAATACACCCTATAGCTTGAACCAAATCCTCACTTCCTTCTTTCAGGTCAAACTCCAAATTCAAATCAACCTCAAACTCAAATCAACTTAAATTCCAAAAATAAATCTTAAATCAATTTCAATGGATTTTCTCAAATCATGAATCAATTCCAAATGATTGAAACCCATGATTGAATTCCAAGTTCAAAAATCTTTCCTAAGTCCCTTTGATTCTATCTTATGGACTTAGTTCAAATCAAATCCAAATCAAATCAAACTTAAGAAATTTTCTCATAACACATTTATATTCTCATTTATATTTACAAATATAAATGAAATATAAATTCAAATGCCCAAAACCACATTCAAAACTCAAACCCAAATCTAACCAAAATCCAACCTACACCCTTTCAAGTCAAATTCTTGAACTTAGCCAAATCAAATTCAAATCAATCCAAACCCTTGAATTTTTTTCATGACGCAATCAATTCTTCAATCATAAATCCAAATATAAACATAAACTTGAATCACCAAACTAAAACTAAATTCAAAACTCAAACCCAAGTCTAACCCATGTTCATCCTTTGAACTTGAAAATGTCAAATGAACCAAAACCCATTTGACTCCAAATCACTTACAAATGGATTTATATTTCAATGATAAGTCCATATGTGAGTTCAACCAAACTTAAATCAAGCCTTGATCAAGCCAATTGACTCACTTAGGCTTACTTGACCCAGAGTGACCTAAAGTACCCCTTTTGAGCCAAATTCTAATCCTATCCAAATTGGATTGAACTAAGCCCACCTAAGCCTCACATTGTGAGCAACCATAATGAGATGATCAATCATTCAAATTGGGTCAAACCAAGTCAAACCTAAGAGTTGACCAAGTCAACACTTAGCCAAAATGAAATCTAAACTAGCCAAAATCCACTATAGGCCAAATTGATTAAAACCATTGATCAAAACCAATTCATGATTAATGTTTGAACTTGACCAAGTCATCATTTGAGCTAACCTAGCCCAATTGGCCACATGACCCAAGTTGACCCAACTTGCCATAAAAAGTCAAAATGTGCCAAATCTTTATCTAAGCAAAATTGATTGCAACTAATGGGTCAAATTCATTTCTAAATCACTTGTTGAAGTTGACCAAAGCCTCAATTAGCCAACTAGACTCAACCTAGCCAAATTGACCATGAACCCAAGTTGAACTAAAAGGTCAAATCAAGCTAAAATCAAACCAAAACAAAATTGATTAAAACCAAAGCTTGCAAAACATTTCAAATGACCAACCAAACCTACACTAACCCATGACCTAACCTAATTAGGTCAAATGGGTTAAATTAGTCAACTTGACCCATTTGACCTAAATGAAATCAAATGAACCAAAATTAATTATAAACCAAATTGAACCAAACCAATGATGCCGACACATTTCAAATGGTCATATGAACTTGACCCAACCCTTGGTTTGACCCAATTTGACCTAAATGGGTCAACATGAGCCAAATGATATTAAATCACCTCCAAATTCCTTGAAATTTGGACCAACCTAATTTCAAACTATTCCAAATCTGCTTAAGTTGAAATCAAAGCCAAATGACTATTTTACCCCTAGGTCAAGGGGTAACATATGGACAATTCCACTTAGAATTTGGTCATATCCTTTTCATGGCCACTTGACACCCTCTTAGTGGACCAAAGGGACACTAATAAGAGTGGTGCACATGACCCAATGGATTTGGGTCAGCCAAACCCAACCCAAGGCCAAAACTGACCCTCAACTTGGAAGTTCTCCACATGGAATCACTCCTCCACTCAAATGAGCACATGGAAACTTCACCACTCCACTCCTCTACCAAAACCAAATCACATGGCATCAAAAACGGCCTAACCAACCCAATCAATCAAGTCAATTTGATAAAATGGCAAAGCCAAGCTCAACCGTCTGATCTTTGTGGGGAGGAGATACTCCCTCATTCCACTTCAATCCAACTCTCATGCTATCGGACAGGCAAGCTTCTCAAGCATTTCCTACCATTTTCCTCAAGCCAAAATAAAGGAGCTCATTGAAAATTCCAACTCATCCATCACTCAACCAAAAGCCACTACTCTTGCAAGCACCCTCAAAGGACCCAATCGAAAGCTTCATCCAAAGCTTCCAAGGCATGGGAGGAGGGAGCAAGACTAAAGTTGCAAGCCTAAGAGGAGGAGTTTGGCCAATTGGAAAATCTACTCAACCTTAAGCCTTCAAACTTTCAATAGGTCTTCGTCTCCGCTAGACGAAGTTACCTCGATGCTTAGGAGCACCGGTGCTAGCCTCCGATGAGGTATGCCTCAAAATCAAGCTTAGGTGTGGGATTCCTTAGTCTTTTATGAAAGAAAGTTTCATCCCATTCCAATTCAACCATTGGATGTCTTTGTTCTTGCTCTTAGATGGTGTGTGATCAATCCTAGCTCAATCCGTGCTTCGATCGAGCTCGGATCAAGCCTTAATGTACGAACGGCCACCATCTCCCACAGGTGAGCGTAGGGATGAATCATGGACCGTCCATCCCACATGTTTCGGATGGACAATCCTGAATAAAACATGTGAGATCCCATGATTTATCCTATTAGAATCAGAAGGAATCAACCATCGATCTTTGATCTGACGAAGGAGAAACAAGAGAGCCGCATGATAATGACATAGGATGTGACAACTTAAAGAATAAATCATGCCATCATGGACGGACGTGCCACATGGTCCACCACGTTATTAGATTAGTTATATAATTAGGAGGTTTAATTAAGTTTTAATCATAAAAACTTCAAAATTACATAACTAAATGTAGAAAAATCAAAAAAATACAAACTCAAATGAATTTTGAAGATATTTCAAAGGGGAATAATATAAAATTAATTTTAATTGATTTTAAATAATAAATTTCATTCAATTTGGGCTTTCTTAGAAATGTAATTGTGTTAATTACTCCCTAATTAGTCCATTGATTAATTCCAAACTTCTCAGGTATGCTTCGTGGGATGACTTCTGCCTCCCCTAATTTTCTTAGGATTTATTAATAGTTTAATTAAGATAATTATTTGATTCACTCCTAATTAATTAAATGATTAATTAACCTATTAAATAGTGATAAATTCATTAAGTTTGTAATTACCTTAGAATAGTGAAGGGACTTGGGGAATGAAATTAGAGTTCTTTCCTAAATCTTTTCCCCTAAGTTTATTTCATTTGGATAAAAATCTAATTAAGGTGCAAATTAATTAAATAGTTTAATCACTTTATTAAATGGCTTAATTAATCAAAATTTTGAAATCAAATCAATTTGAATTTAATTAATTTCTTATTGGGTAGATACTTAGGTGTTCAATAACCTAAGTAGCTTAAGGAAATCATATCTAACCCATATGTGTGGGAAGGGTTATGAAAGTACTTAATTTAAACCCTTTAGCTTAATTAATCATTAATTGTGAGCCAAATGCATTAGACCCCTTTCTTTCTTAGGTGCATTGTTGATTTAAATTATTTGTGGTTTTATGTCATACATTGGCTCATAATTATTTGGTTAAATATGTTAAAGTGGTGTAGATAAGGGGTAATTAATGGAATTAATGTACACATTAACCTAAGTAAAATCTAAAAATTAATCTAATGGTTATAAAAATAAACTAAATCAACTCACACATGGGGGGAATGGGTTTGGATCAGCAAACCTTTTCCTTCCAAATCAAATCAAATTAAAATCAAAATATCTTTAAACAATTTTGATTCACTTTAAATAATCTTATTCCATAGGATTATCTTTAGGAATTAATTAGGGTGAATGAATTTACATGCCTTCATCACTTTATTTCTTTCCTAGCATGCTAAATATGTATGTCATATGAAAATCATGCATTCATGTATTTAGAAAAATTAAATAAAAATGAAATATTTCTTTTATGTCAAATTGCATGTTTCGGCTAAAGTAAGAATATGAATGGCTATTATCACTACTAAATCCAAATTTATTCTCAAAACTTATAAATCAAACATTACAAATGAAATGTATGCTACTTATAATTATTTATAAGCTTGCATCTGAGTATAATATAAAGATGCACATCATATGACTTTTCCTTCTCTTCTCTTTTAATTTTAGTATTGAATAGATTTACAAAGTGTATAGTTCATTTGAAAAGAACATAACACTTACTTAAATCAATTAATATTCATTCCTATGTTATAATTTAAGAGGGATATTCACACTTGCACACATAAATTGCATAGCCAAAATCAAACAAACAAACATAAACTTTTTGCAAGACTCTTTTTTCATTCATTTCTTTTTTGTACATGCACATGTATTTAAGAAAAGTGGTATATTAGTCATATCTTCTAAGTTCTGAGTCTTTAACTAGCCCCAAGTAGGTCTTGTACCTTACACCCCTAGTGTAGAAAATAATGGCACCGTACTCACTTATGTCTTTCATACATGTAAATGCACATACGAATAATGGATAAAAGAACCCCTCTTTTCTACCTAACAAAATCATGCATACATGAAACATTCCAAATTTTCTTAAGCAACATCCCTTAGCATTCATCATTAAGGTGTTCTAACATTCCCATTTGCATGTATAATATGCTTAGGATTCATCCATATGTTACACATGTTGGAAAGAAATAAAGTGTTTTGTGATAGTAATTCACTTTACGTAATCTTAAAATGTCTTTCTCTTTGAATAGGTTTGTTTAGGGAAAATCTAAACTTAGGATTAATTAAAATACATTATAAAACATCCACTGAAATAAAAAAATTATTAATGAATCTACTTTAGAAATTACTTAAGGTAGGGAGAAAAGAGAAGTCCTCTTCTCTTTTCCTCTCTTTACAATACTTAGTAATTAATTGTAAGTTCATTCAAACCAAATAAAAACATCAAATAAAATCAACCAAATCAACTAAACCACTTAAATGAAACCACCCTCTAAGTTGAATTGTTCATACTTAGAAAACTCTAACCATAAAGCCTAGCTAAGACATGCCACATAAACCTTAAATGACATACACATTAGGCTAAGTCACCATTTCTAGTTCTATGTTAGGGAGGTGCATGGTTTGATACTTGCTTTTATTTTATGATGTGATGTTTTAGTCTGGATGTTAGTGTTTATGTGCGTAAACTGAATGGTTGGACGATCTTAGTCTAATCATTATTTTTTTGTAGGGGATTGTGTTTAAGGGGCACTGTAATAAAAATATAAATATTTTTGCTATGCAAGTTGCTTATACCCCTAAGCATAATCCAAAATAGGCCAAGTGGACTTGGTTACCCATGTGTGGGGTGCTAAGTCTAATTTATTCATATACATGCTTGAGATTGTGTGGGGATTTTAGCTAATATCTATTTTACAGGTTTTAGTTAGATTTACATTTTCCCATTTTCATGTAATTTTGTAATTAGGATTTGGAATGATTTTTATGGAGGATTATGATAAATATTGGCCATAAGACTATATCTTATGTACCATGTGAAGCATTTGGAGCAATCACATTCCAACCAACCAAAAGAAAGAAAAGAAGAAAGAAGAAAGAAGACAGAAGAAAGAAGAAAGAATAATAAAGAAATGAATCCCAGTGCTTGTGTACATTCGGTGTTGTTGATCATCTCGGTCAATACCAATAAATGCGGTATGCCTTGACAATCACACCACACCTATTGGGTGCCCTTTATTGACCTCTTTTTATAGAAAGAGCTCTAAACCCCTCCATCTTATAGACATAGGACTCCTCTTAGAAAATAAGAGTTCCTTAGTCTTAAAACAGTTTTAGTGATTATGTGAACACTTAACCTAACCCTAGAGACTTAGAAGAGTTAGCCATAGGAATATGTTATGCCTTAGGGGTGTTAGAAAAATTTGCCTACCCTATAACTTGAACCAAATCCTCACTTCCTTCTTTCAAGTCAAACTCGAAATTCAAATCAACCTCAAACTCAAATCAACTTCAACTATGAAAACAAACCTTAAATTAATTCCAATGGATTTTCTCAAATTATGAATCAATTCTAAATGATTGAAACCCATGATTGAATTCCAAGTTCAAAAATCTTCCCTAAGTCCATTTGATTCCATCTTATGGACTTAGCTCAAATCAAATCCAAATCAATTCAAACTCAAGAAATTTTCACATAACTCATTTATATTCTCATTTATATTCACAAGTATAAAGGAAATATAAATTCAAATGCCCAAAACCAAATTCAAAACTCAAACCCAAATTTAATCAAAATCCAACCTACACCCTTTCAAGAAATTCTTAGCCAATCAAATTCAAATCAATCCAAACCCTTGGATTTTTTTTCATATATTCAATCATTCTAAATATAAACATAAACTTGAATCATCAAAGTAAAACTAAATTCAAAATTCAAACCCAAGTCAAACTCATGTTCATCCTTTGAACTTTAAATTGTTAAATGAAACAAAACTCATTTGACTCCAAATCACTTGCAAATTGATTTATATTTCAATCATAAGTCCATATGTGAGTTCAACTAAACTTAAATCAAGCCTTGATCAATCCAATTGACTCACTTAGGCTCACTTGACCCAAAAGTGAGTGACCTAATGTACCCCTTTCGAAAATTCTAATCCTACACAAATTGGATTGAACTAAGCCCACACCTAAGCTCCAATTATCATGGGATGATCAATCATTCGAATTGGGATAAATCAAGTCAAACCCAAGTGTTGACCAAGTCAACACTTAGCCAAAATGCAACCTAACCTAGCCAAAATTCACCATAAGCCAAATTGATTGAAACCATTGATCAAAACTAATTCATGATCATTGTTTGAATTTGACCAAGTCATCATTTTAGCCAAATCTAGCCCAATTGGCCACTTGACCCAAGTTGACCCAAGTTGACCTAAAAAGTCAAAATGTGTCAAATCTTGATCTAAGCCGAATTTATTGCAACCAATGGGTCAAATTCATTCTAAACAACTTGTTGAACTTGACCAAAGCCTCAATTGGCCAACTAGACCCAACCTAGCCCAATTGATCATGAACCCAACTTACCCTAAATGGTCAAATCAAGCCAAAATTAAATCAAATTTAAAATGGTCATATGAACTTGACCCAACTCCTGGTTTGACCCAATTTGACCAATTGGTCAACTTGACCCAAGTTGACCCATTTTGACCTAAATGGGTCAACATGAGCCAAATGATATCAAATCAACTCCAAATTCCTTGAAATTTGGACCAACTTAATTTCAAACTATTCCAAATCTTCCTAACTTAAAATAAAATCCAAATGACCATTTTACCCTAGGTCAAGGGTAACCTATGGTAATTCCACTTGGAATTTGGTCATATCATTTTCATGGCCACTTGGCTCTTGTTAGGGACCAAGTGGACACTAATAAGAGTGGTGCACATGGCCCAATGGGTTTAAAGCCAAACCCAACCCAAGGCCAAAACCAACCCTCCACTTGGAATTTCTCCACATGGAATCACTCCTCCACTCAAATGAGCACATGGAAACTTCACCACTCCACTCTTTGCCAAAATCGAATCACATGGCATCCAAAATGGCAAAGCCAAGCTCGACTGTTCGATCCTTGTGGGGGGAGATATACTCCCCCTCATTCCACTTCAATCCAACTCTCTTGCTATCGATTGAGCTTAGGGAACTCAGAGCAAGTTTCTCTGAGTTCCTCCAATCTTCTTCAAGCATTTCTGAATTCTCCATTTTCGGTTTCCTCAAGCCGAAAATAGGGGAGCTCATTGAAAATTCCAACTCATCCATCACTCAACCAAAAGCCAATTGCTCTTGCAAGCACCCTCAGAGGACCCAATCGAGTTCATCCAAAGCTTCTTCCAAGCTTCCAAGGCATGTGAGGAGGGAGCTAGACCAAAGCTACAATCCTAGGATGAGGAGTTTGGCCAATTGGAAGATCTACTCCATCTCAAGCCTTCAAACTTTCAACAGAGCTTCATCTCCACTAGACGAAGCTACCTCGATGGTTGGGAGCACCGGTGATAGCCTCTGGCAGGTATGCCACAAAACTGAGCTTAGGTGTAGGATTCCTTGGTCCTTTGTGAAAGAAAGTTTCATCCCATTGCAATTCAACCATTGTATGTCTTTGTTCTTGCTCTTAGATGGTGTGATCAATCTAATCTGAGCTCGACGAGCTTCGGATCAAGCCTAAGGGATGACATCACCATCTCCCAGGCGTAGGGATGAATCATGGACCATCCATCCCACATATTTTGGATGGACGGTCCTGATTAAAACATGAGATCCCATGATTTATCCTATTAGAACCATGGGTTTAATCCTGATCATCCGATCATTGATCGGACGGTCCAGGGAGAAATCGCGTAGCACCGCTGGCTGATGCGGCATATGATGTGATAACTTAAAGAATGAATCTCGTCGTGCCATGTGGAAAGCGCTCGCCATGTCAGCGGTCCACATGGTTCCAACAGAATTAGTTATATAATTAGGAGATTTAATTAAATTTTAATCACAAAAACTTCAAAATTACATAACTAAATGTAGAAAAATTTTAAAAAATACAAACTCAAATGCATTTTAAAGATATTTCAAAGGAGAATAATATAAAATTAAGTTTAATTGATTTTGAATAGTAAATTTCATGCAATTTGAGTTTTATTGGGAATGTAATTATGTTAATTACTCTTTGATTATTCCATTGATTAATTCTAAACTTCTCAGGTATGTTTGGTGGGATGACTTCTGCCTCCCATAATTTTCTTGGGATTTATTAATGGTTTAATTATGGTAATTGCTTGATTCACTCCTAATTACTCTCTTAATTAATTAAATGATTAATTAGCTAATTAAATATTAATAAATTAATTAATTAAGTTTGCTAATTACCTTAGAACAGTGAAGGGACTTAGGGAATGAGATTAGGAGTTCTTTTCCAAATCTTTTCCCCTAAGTTTATTTCATTTGGATAAATATCTAATTTAGGCGCACATTAATTAAATAGGTTAATCCCTTTATTAAATGGCTTAATTAATTAAAGTTTTAAAATAAAATCAATTTGAATTTAATTAATTCATTCTTGGATAGATACTTAGGTGTTTAATAATTTAAGTAGCTTAAGGAAATCATATCTAACCCTTATGTGTGGGAAGGGTTATGAAAGTACTTAAATTAAACCCTTTAGCCTAATTAATCATTAATTGTGAGCCAAATGAATTAGGCCCCTTTCTTTCTTAGGTGCATTGCTGGTTTTAATTCCTTGTGATTTTATGTCATACATTGGCTCATAATTATTTGGTTAAATATGTTAAAGCGGTGTAGGTAAGGGGTAATTAATGGAATTAATGTACACCTTAAACTAAGTAAAATATAAAAATCAATATAATGGTTCTAAAAATAAAATAAATCAACTCAAACATGGGGCTAATGGGTTAGGACTAGAAAACCTTCTCACATTTCCTAAATTCAAATCAAACTCAAAACAAAATCAAAATTTCTTTAACCAATTTTGATTTACTTTAAATAATCTTATTCCATAGGATTGTCTTTAGAATTAATTAGGGTGAATGAATTTACATGCTTTCATCACTTTATTTCTTTTTTAGCATGCCAAATATGTATGTCATATGAAAATCATGTATTCATGTCTTTTGAAAAATCAAATTAAAATGAAATGTTTCCTTTATGTCAAATTGCATGTTTTGGCTAAAGTAAGAATATGAATGGCTATTATCACTAATAAATCCAAAATTATTTTCAAAAATTATAAATAAAACATTACAATTGAAAGGTATGCTACTTATAATTATTTATAAGCTTGCATGTGAGTATAATATAAAAATGGGCATTATGTGACCTTTTCTTCTCTTCTCTTTTAATATAGTTTTGAATAGGATTTGTAAAGTGTATAGTTCATTTGAAAAGAACACAACACTCACTTAAATCCATTTCTATTCATTCCTATGTTATCATTTAAAAGAGATATTCACATTTGTGCATATAAATTGCATAACCAAAATCAAACAAATGAACATAAACTTTTTGCAAGACTCTTTTTTTCATACATTTTTTTTTATACATGCACATGTATTTAAAAAAAGTGGTATATTAGTCTGGACATCCTGGGTTGCTAGGCTTTAATTAGCCTTAAGTAGGTCTTATACCTTACACCCCTGGTGTAGAAAAGAATGGCATCATACTCACTTATATTTTTCATTCATGTAAATGTGCATATGAATAATGGATAAAAGAACCCTCCTTTCTACCTAACAGAATCATGCATACATGAAACATTCCAAATTTTCTTAGGCAACATCCCTTAACATTCATCATTAAGGTGTGTTAACATTCTCATTTGCATGTATAGATATGCTTAGGATTCATCCATATGCATGTTACACATATTGGAAAGAAATAAAATGTTGTGTTTTGTGATAGTAATTCACTTTACTTAATCATAAAATGCCTTTCTCTTTGAATATGTTTGTTTAGGAAAAATCTAAAGTTAGGATTAATTAAAATACATAATAAAATAACTACTAAAATAAAAAATATTAATGAATTTACTTTAGAAATTACTTAAGGTAGGGAGGAAAGAGAAGTCCTCTTCTCTTTTCCTCTCTTTACAACACTTAATAATTAATTGTAAGTTCATTCAAACCAAATCAAAACATCAAATAAAATCAACCAAATCAACTAAACCACTTAAATGAAACCACTCTCTAAGTTGAATCCTTCATACTTAGAAAACTCTACCCTTAAAGTGAAGCTAAGACATGCCACACAAACCTTAAATGACACACACATTAGGCTAAGTCACCATTTTTAGTCTTATGTTAGGGCGGTGCATGGTTTGATGCTTGCTTTTATTTTATGATGTGATATTTTAGTCTAGATGTTAGGGTGTATGTATGTGACCAATGGTAGGATAATCTTATTCTAATCATTATCGTCTGCAGGGGATTGTGCTTAAGGGGTGCTGCAATAAAAATATAAATACTTTTGCTATGTAGGTTGCTTGTACTCATAAGCATAATACAAAATAGGCCAGGTAGACTTGGTTATCCATGTGTGTGGTGCTAAGTCCAATTTATTCATATACATGCTTGGGATTGTGTGGTTTGTTTAGCTAATCTTTATTTTGTAGGTTTTAGTTAGATTTACCTTTTCCCATTTTCATGTAATTTTGCACTTACGATTTGGAATGATTATTATGGGGGATTAGGATGAACATTGTCATAAGACCATGTATTATGTACCATGTGAAGCCTTTGGCAACATTCCAACCAACCAAAAGAAGAAAGAAAAAAGAAGAAAGAAGAAAGAATTAATGAAGAATGAAGAATGAAGACCCCCATATCATGAATTCCTTCTTGATTATAATTAATTCATTTGTAGTCTGGGTTATATAAAGGTAGAGCTCGACTACCCAATTTTTTTTCAAGTTTGTGCGGTGGAGCCCGACCTTAAAAGACCTCTTATTTTTTTGTGCTAGCTTTATAAATTTTTTGTTGTTTGTTTAGCTTGTGTGCTACATGACATATTTTCCTAGTTTCTTCCTTGCTTTGATGTATGACCTAGATGACGATTAGCCTCTTAGGAAAATAAATTTTCTATCCAACTAATCAATTGAAAGTAAAAATAAATAACTCATAACCTCTCCTAAAGCTTAGGTTATAATACAAGATAAAAGATTTATCAACTCCATAGCTAGATGTTATATGTCTTCACATCATGCATAAAGAAGCATCTTGTTTCACTCTTGTTATGGAGGGCTTCCACCTGTGCCAGAGAAGTTGGCTTGAACTTTGAGAGCCATGGTGAAAATATACCTCCATTCTTGATGATTTTAGCTCATAATCTAATTTCTCATGCATTAGGCATATGAATCCTATAAGCCTGTGTCAAATTAATAGTCCAAAATGAAAATAAAATGTAATAAAATTTGCATTAGATTTAAGTCATTAATCATGTCCTACATGATCTTGTCTCTTAGGGAGTGTGTTTAAGGACTTAGTCTCTTTCTAAATAAACAACATCTTAGCTCTCTGCAAAAAAGCATATGACCTACATGTATTTAAAATCGTAGGAGGAGTTAGTGGCCACCCCGTGATTGTAAGTCCAATGTTGGTTTGTCCTCTCTTGTGGAGGTAAACCAAATGCCCATTTTTGTCTTATATATAGGTTGTGCTTCGGCCCTCACGAAAGCTCCTTAAATTTAGGTTAAGAGGTTGCTTCTTCACTGTGCGGATTATAAACATAAATCCTCACCTCTTAGACATTTCCATGATCTTGTGTTATGAAATTATATGTCCTAGTTTTCTAATAAAAATTCAACTTAAATAAATAATTCCCCTCAATTCCAAAAATATAAAGCCCAGCCATAGGATAGTTTGGGATGCTTACTAGGTTCCTAGTATCATAAGCATCCCCTACTTATCTTCCTTTAGTTTTGATAACAACTCCCTCCTCTTGATCAATCCCACTTGATCTTCTAAAAATAAACCAATTGATTGATAGTCCTATCTTTGAAATCTTTGGAGACAATGATCATTTACCTTAATCAAGAGCATTCTTGAGAAATTTCATTCCTTAGGATGTAATTAACTATGGGGGCTTGCCTCCATAAGAAACTTAATGAACATGATTTAAAATAAACCCTGCTTTACTTTTTCATGCAAGTAGGGAAAGAATCTTTAGTACATCCAAAGACTCATAGTCCTTAGGAGTCCTTATTAAGGTGATTAGGTCCATTTGTAGAATGGTGACTTTTGTCTCTTGAGACAGTACATCATTCCTTAATGCCGTACCTGATCACCCTAACAAGAACATTTGCGGATTTGCATGGTGTCCAACATAAGAAATATTTGAGAATATATTTTTGCTTGTTCATTTATTTCTTTTCTCTCTCAAGAAGATTAGATGAAGAATTCAAAAAATTTTCACCACATTCATCTCGAGTTTATTTAAATCGAGTTTTAAAGTTCCCTATGGGGGAAATTCTCTATAGTTAATTACATCCCAAGGAAGGTGAGTTCCTTAAGAATACTCTCGATTAAAGTATGTAGTTATTGTCGTCAAAGATTTCAAAGATAGGACTATTAATAAATTAGCTATCTTTGGAAAATCAATCGGGATAGACAAAAAATGAGAGACTTATTATCAAAGCCAAAGGGAGATGAGTAGGGAATGCTCATAATACTAAGAAACCTAGTAAGCATTCCAGCCAATCTTATGGATGGGCTTTATATGAAGTTGAAGAGAATTATATGTTTGAATTGGAATTTTATTAGAAATCTAGGACTTATAATCTTACAACACAAGGTTATGAAAATGCCTAAGAGGTGAGGACTTATGCTTGTAGCCTGAGAGAAAATAGCAACCTTAGATACGAAATTAGGGAGCTTTGGTGAGGGCCAAAGCATGTTCTAAATCTAAGCAAATATGAGTATATGGTATACCTCTACAAGAGAGGGTAAATCACCCAACTGCTGGACTTATAATCGCCTGGAGTGGCAACCAGCTAACTCCTCCTACACTTTAAAATCATGTGGTCAAGTCACATATTTTGTAAGATGGTTAGGTTGTTATTATTAGAAAGAAAACTAAGATTCTTAAATCCACTCCCTAAGAGACTAGAGCATGAGTGGTATGAGTAATGACTTAGTCTAATGCAAGTTTTATCAATTTTTATTTAATTTTGACCAAGGTCATAGGATTTTTATATGTCTAAATGCATATTGAAATGAGATTATTGGCTAAATCAGAGAGAAGGAGGTGCTTTTCAACATGGAGGAGACCCTCAAAGGTCAAGTCTTCTATCGTGCAAGGATGGAAGCCCTCTCCTAACAAAACTGAAACAAGATGACCTGCATGATGTTAAGCATACAACATCTAGCTAAGGGGTTGCTAAATCTTTTAATTATATTAATTTAATGCCTAGGCTTTATGTGAGGTTATGAGTTATTTATAAAATTTAATTATGAGTTATAGTTGGGGTAGAAAAATTAATTTTCATAAGAGCCTAATCGGATCTATGCCACATATTAAATCACCATATATGAAGAAACTAAGAAAAGACATGCCATTTCTATAATTCAATTATAAACAAAACATCAAATAATTTATAAACTCAACAAAAAAGAATAACAGTGTTCGCCATACAACCCAAAAGAGAAATAGAGAAGCTCTACCCCTTATACAACCCAGATATGAAAGAATAATTATAATTACAAATAAATAAATGCTATGGGGGTCTTCCTATCTTCTTTCTTCATTTCTCCTCCATTTCTTCATTTAGGTTTGCTTACTCCAAAGGCATCACGGGGGCCTCCCAAGATAAAGCCTTCTAGCCTCCACTCATCATAATTTGCCCATAACACTAATCCTAATTCCTAATGCACAATTACATTAAAATTAGAAAAAGTAAATCTAACTACAGCTGCAAAATAAGTGTTAGCTAAATACACCATACAACTCAAGCAGTTATATGTTTGATTGGACTTAGCACCCTGCACATGGGTAACTAAGTCCACCTGTCCTAATTTAGATTATGCTTAGGGGTTTAGCAACCTGCAAAAGAGAGCATTTATATTTATTTTAAGCACCCCTTAAGCACAATATCCTATAGAAAATATAATTAGGCTAATCAAGGCCAAACTTCCAGTATATGAAGCATACACCCTAACATCCAGTCTACAACAATACATCATAAAACCAAACGTATATCAAACCATGCCCCGCCTTAACATAAGGCTAAAAGTGATGGTTTAATCTAAGGTGTGTGTATTAAGGCTTGTGTGGTATGCCTTAACTAGGCTTTGTTATAATTTTCTAAGTAATAAAGGATTTAATTATAAAGGATGATTTCACGTTAAGTGGCTTAATTGATTTGTAAGTTTTACTTAATATTTTTTTGTTTTATTTGGCTTTCACTTAACAACTAAGTGTTATAAAGAGAAGAAAATTAATCTAAAGCAAACTAATTAAATGAATTCTCTTTAGTGAATGGCTTATTACATATTTTAATTAGTCTTAAGTTTAGGTTCATTTTAAATAGACTTATTCAATAAGAAAGGAATCTTAAAATTAATTGGAGTTAATTACTATCACACAACATATGTTTGTCCATTTTTTTCCACCATATGTAGCATGCATATGATTAAGTCCTAAACATACCTATACATGCAATATATTTTTTTGGCACATTTAAATGCAAGATGCATAAATGAGTTTTATAGAAAAAGAGGATTCTCATTCATTAGCTAGATACACATTCAAATGTATGAAAGTTCTAATCAAGTACTTCGCCTTTGTTTGACCAAGAGAATGAGATAGGAACCTCCATGGGCCTACTTAAAGCTGTGCATTCCAAGGTGTCCAGACTAGTTATACCTACTATTCTTAAATACATATGGATGTATAAACAACTATAAGAATAGAGAATCATGCAAAAATTATATTTTTATTTTGAATTATGCATATAGAATAAGGCGAGATTTTTATTCATTGGCCAAATGCACACAGAAGTATATAAAGTTATAAGCAAGTACTTTACCATTGTTTGACCAGGAGAATGAGGTAGAAATCTGCTTGGGGCTTCTTAAAGCCGTGCATCCCTGGGTGTCCAGACTAATTATACTCGTTATTCTTAAATACACATGTGTACAAAAACCTATAAGGATGGAAATCATACAAGAATTGTATTTTGATTAATTTATACATGTGAGCTAAAATTTTATCTAAATTCTAACATGGATATACCTAAGAATGAACCCAAGCAAGTGTTGTGTCCTTTTCAAATGAACTATACACTTGTAAATATTCATATCATTATGTAAATTCATGAAGATTAAAGAAAATAACGCTTCATATCACATGTTCTAAGTTGTAAGCGCATAGAAGCTTATAAATACTCATAATTATCATTACTGTATGTGTTATAGATGATTTATATACTTTTAAAATAATTTTCTATTTAATAGTGATAATAGCCACACATTTTTAATTTAAGCTAACACATGCAACTTGACATAAAGGAAATCATTTCATTTAATTAATTTTTGAAAAAATATGAATGCATGATTACAAGTGGCATACAACATTTCATACAATTGGAGAGAAATAAAAGAACATAAGCACATAAATTTCATTCAATAAATTAATTCATAAGGACAATCATGTTAAATAAGATCATTTAAAATGTGAAAACAAAAGTTCTTAATACCCATTTTTTAATTTGATTTTAATTGATTTGATTTAAGAAATGGATTTTCAATTAATTAAACCCATTCTTATGTTAGGGAAAATTAAATTGATTTGTTAATGAAAATATGGAATTTTATGAATTTTCTTAATTACATTAACTCAATGTGAGCTAACCATAATTTCATTAGCTCTCTTTAGATTATTGAACACCCAAAGAACTACCCAAGGATTAATTAGGGAAATTAGATTTAATTAAATCTTTAATTTAATTGATCAAAGGATTAATCCATTAATTCATTTTTCTCTTTCTTAATTATCAAATTTGATCAACTTTTGAAAATGAGATGGACTTAAAGGAAAAAGGTTGGAAAATAGGTCCCAACCTAATTCCATAAGTTATCCATTTAATCAAGCATGAATTCATATAAGTTGAGTTTTACCAATTAAGTCATTGATTAATAATTAATCATTAATTAGCATTTTGAAAAGAGAGGAAAAGGGAAAGGATTAGAATCTCCAATCTCCCCCTACTATCAACAATTTAACAAGTCCAAATAATTAATTAATTACTATTCATATACCTAATTATCACTTAATTAAGTTAAGAAGGTAATTAGGGATTAATCAATCTATTTTTCTTATTAAGCACCCAATAAATTCTAGGAAAAATAAGAGAGGTAGAGGTCATCCACCTAAACATCCTTAAAAAGTTTCAAATCAATTGGATAATCAATTAAGGAGTAATTAAGCTGATTAAGTTTTAAATTAAACCTTGATTAAGCCAAAATTATTGTTCAAAATTAATTAAGGATAATTTTAATGGATTCCTCTTTGAAATACCTTTAAAATGAGCCCTCATTTACTTTTTTAGATTTTTTTATAATTAGTTATGAATTTTAGAAGTTTCAACATTAAAATGGATTAATTAACTACTTAAAGCCCTAATCCCGCCATGGCATGCGATGCGCACGCTTTCCATGGTGCATGAAATTGGTTGTTTTGTCACATCGCATGAGGTCGATGAGGACATTTCTCATGGACCGTCCTACCTAAGATTGGATGGCCATGATTAATCTCACAGTTTAGAGAGAATAATCAGTGGATTTAGGTGTGATTTATTCATGGTTGTCCGTTCCGATCAAGCGGAACGGATGGCCCGTGATCTTTCTCCTTCACGAGCGGTGAAAGATGGATGCGGTCCATTTTTCTTCGTTCGACTCGAGCTCACCAGAGCTTGGATTGATTCCAAAATGATCTCACACCATCAAGGGAAGGAAGAGGAACACATCCAATGGCTAATATTACATGACATACACATTTCTTTCATAAAAGACCAACCTGAAAATCACCTAGGTTATGGTTTTGAAGAATTACCTGGAGTTCAATGGGTCTGGATCAACATGTAGGTTCGCCTATGTAGATAAGCCATTGAGAAGCTTGGGCATTAATTTAGAGTAGATCCCTCAAATGACTAATCCACGCACTTTGGAGCTTCGATCTTGTTCAAACTCGAGCTTCCCGTGGTTTTGGAGCTTGGGAAATGATTTGGATGGCTTCAATATCGTGTGTGGAAGGTGTGTGCAAAAGGAATTGAAGTTTGGTGGTGAAATGAGAAAGCTTGAAATGAAATCAGCCTCCCTTATTTTGGCTTGATGTAAAATTGAGAAGGGAGAAGAATGGGGGAGCTTAGGAACTTGGGGAATGGCTGGGGAGACTCTCCTTCACTCTCTAGCTCAAAAGATGAATGATGCAATTCCCATGAATTGATGGGTATACCACCTCAATCTGAGGATATGAGAGATTCAATCTCATTTTCTCACCGGCCAGCAACCGTTAGATCACCAAAATTGTCTCCATCAGGTCCACGTGGCTCGCCAGGAGTGAGGGAAGGCTTGGGAGGTGGCTCAAGGTATGATATGGGGAGATTTCCTTTTCTTTATCCATGGGGTGCTTGGTTTGCATGAGAGGTGAGTTTACTCACCTCCCCTTGGTTCATGGCAAGTCTTAGTGTGCTTAGAGTGGGCTAGAAGGGACATGCTTCATGCTGCCAAGTGATGGAGAGTGGACTTTGCCAAATGGGGAAGGAATCCAATGCAAAGAGGATTGTCCAAATGGCTAATCTGATGGGGTCTTACTGGGATGACTTTGGCCTAGGATCAATTTGGGTTGGTCAACCACCAAAGTCCCATGTTGGTTTATGGTTTTGGCTTCATTTGATTAAATGGGTTCATGTTGTTGGACCAATTGGTCAAATTGGGTCAAACTAAGGCTTGAGGTTCAAATGATGATTTGGAGAGTTTTAATTCAAGTGGTTTCAATTAATTTGGCCTAGGTTTTTTTGGCTCACTTGGATTCAAATAGATAAATGGGCTAATCAATATGACCAATGACCAAATTGTGGTTAGTTTGGTGTTGGTTCAAGTTTAATGGTTAATTGAAAATGATTGTAGTTTTGGAATCAATTTGATTTAATTTGATTTTGGCCAATTTGACCTTTAGATCAATTTATAAGTTAATTGACATCAAATTGGGCTTGATTATGACTTTGGTCAAGTTCAATAATTGATTTGGAATGAACTTGAGCCATTAGTTACAATTAATTTGGGTTAGATTCTGATTTGACCCATTTTGGCTTTTTAGGCTAATTTGGCTCAACTTGGGTTAAATGGTCAATTCAATTTATATTGAGGTTTCATGTTCAATCATTGATTATGAGTTGGTTTGGATCAATGGTTTCAATTAATTTGGTATATGATGGGTTTTAGCTAGTTTATAAAGGTTTCTTTGGTCAAAGGACCAAGTTGGCTTGGTTTGACCCAATTAAGGTGACTGATCATCCTCGGGTGATTTTTGATCATGATATGAGGCTTGGGTGGCCTTGGTTTAATACAATTTGGGTTGGGTTAGAACTTGGCTCAAAAGGGTTCTTTAGGTCACTTTGGGTCAAGTAGACCTAAATGGGTCAATTATTGGTTTGGCTTGATTCAAAGTTTAGTTGAACTATATGAGCCTAAGATTGAAATATAAATCCAACTTCAATCAATTTGGAGTCTAATAGATTTTGGCTCATTTGAAGTTTTCAAGTCAAAAAGGCTAACTTGGGCTTGACTTGGGTTGACTTGAGTTTGATTTGATAATTGTAATTTATTTTTATATTTAGATAAATGATTGAAGGAATGATTGATTCATGATAAAATCCATTGGTTTTGGCTTGATTTGGATAGGATTTGGCCAAGTCCAAGAAATTGGCTAAAAAGGCTTGAATTGGGTTTTGGTTTGATTTTAGACTTGGTTTTGGCTATTTGAATTTATATTTGGGAATATAAATGAAGATATAAAAGATCCATGAGAAAATCACTTGAGTTTGGAGTGATTTGAAAGAAAATTTGACCAAGCTTAAGGATGTGGGTCAAAAGGGCTTAAGTAGGGAATTAGTTTAGTTTGATTCATTTTTGGTCATTGAGGTTCCATTTATATTTGTGAATATAAAATGAAGGAGTAATTGATTTAAGAAAATTGATTTTAGATTTAATGAGATTTGATTGCTTAGAGATAGGTCCATACTTAAGGATTTGGCTTGGTTTGATTTAGTTTGATTTTGGTCATTTTGGTATGGATTTCATTTATATTTGTGAATATAAATAAAAAAATAATTGATTTATAAAGAAATCAATCAAGTTTAGGATAATTTAGGTGGAAATTTTGGCTAAGCTTATGAGAGTGGGTCATAAGGCTTAAGGAAGAATTTTGATTTCATATTTGATCTTAGGGTTGAATTATTTAGTTTAGAATTTGGATTTGGATTTGGTAAATGATTGAGGGATTGAATTGGTCTTTGAGAAAATTAGATGAATTAGGATTGATTTGAATTTTGTTGAGGTTAAGTCCATAGGATGAAATCAAAGGGCTTAGGAAGAATGTTGATCTTGGATTTGATTATGGGTTTCAATGATTTGGTTTGGAATTTGGATTTAGATCTAATATTTGAGTTGGATTTGAGGTTTAGTTTGAGGAGAAAATCATGAATTAGGTTTAGGCTATAGGGTAGGTAAGTCTTCCTAAGTCCTTAAGGCATAACATATTCCTATGGCTAACCCTTCTGAGTCTCTAGGCTTAGGATAAGTGTTCACCTAATCACTAGAAGTATCTTAAGACTAATGAGCTCTTAGTGTCAACAAGAGTCCTAGATCTATGATGAAGTTGAGAACTCCAAAAGTGAGGTCAATAAAAGGACCCCAGTGTGGTGTAACGACAAGCACACGATTTGCACCAAGATGATCAACAATGTTCAAAGGATCACAAACGCTAACATAAATGATGTACCCCTAAACCTGAGATGTAGACAGAATCAAGATCTTTGTGCAATGCAACTCAACTCATTCCAAGGGCATATGAGAGGAAGAAAGGATCCACTGAGGGATCAAGTATGTGAACCTTCCTAGTGGAAGCAGTTCCATATTATCCATGATTTGGGAGAGAAGATCCATAATTGGGAGGTATCTCATCGTGAATGAGTGCATGAACCTTCCACTAGGGAAGATGATTATCAGATGAAATTTGAGGTTTGATTTTATGGGGCTCCACTAGAGAGGATATGATTATGAGAAATTTGATTTTATTTGGGCATCTAATGGGGAAGATTTGAATTTGCTTATGATTTGGTACCCTACTGGGGAGAGGATATGATTTGATTTTGAGGGCACATCTGCTAGAGATATGAGTTTAGATCCAGTGGGGATAAGGTGGATTTAATTTATGGTTTTCTTTGGTTTATTTGGGGGAAGCATCCGCTAGGGATAAGAGTGGATGGATTTAATTCAAACTCCACTAGGGAAAGATGGTGGATTTAATAAAATGGACCCTGTCGGTGTGCTATTGATCCACTAAGAAGGGGCAACATCAACCGAGGCCTATCTCAGATTTACAAATCTAAAGGGATAGTCTATCGGCCATCAGGTAGGACTATCCAACCTAAGGGTTACCTTTTGGTGTGAAATGATCAAGTCAAGAAGAAACCTTGTAGACTTATATACTCCTAAACAAGGAACCACTGAGGTGATCTACTAATAGCACAAATCAAACTCCTAGGGTGACTATTGAGTGAATGCCACATGGACTCATATCGACTAAAAAAATAGTCATTAATTTCATTTGGACCCTTTGCGTATATATCCACAGAAGAGGCTAATATCAGCCTAGTCCTATGTTAGATTTAAAAATCTAAAGGGATAGTGTACCGGTCATGGGGTATAACTAACCAACCTAAGGGTTACCTTTCGGTGTGCAATGGTCAAGTCAAGAAGAAAGCTTGTAAACTTACACCTTCCTAAAAAGAAACCATTGGTGATTGATATAACAATAAATCAACCCAACCTAAGGTCGCTTGTTTGGTATGCAATTGTCATGGAGAGGATGCATGATAATTATCTTCAAAGCAAGGATGACCGCCGGGTGACTTGGTGGCACAATAAGTTGAACCCACTCTACATGAGAGAGTGTCGACGGGAATTATCTCAACTCAAAAGTAGTGCATTCATATAGTTTTCTCGCCCTAAACATAGGATGCTGAAAGGTACCGCCTGGGTTTCCTAATCCATGAGCAAAAATATATATTTTGTTTATAAGTCATGGACTCTGGTGAGGCACCACACTAAGAAGGGCTCATCACCTCCCTCGACTTACTAGACCAATAAGAATCCACATCTACAAGATGGATTCTCCAACTACAGGGGTGGCTACCAGGAAAGGGGGACTATCTAATCCAAGAGTAACCTAGGTAGTGTCTAAATAGGGTCGCTAAGGATGTGATCTAAATAGAGTGCCCACATGGGAGGTGCCACTTTTATCACCTAAAAGAAAGTTTATAAAAGGTGGCAAACTCAGAAAGCTTAGACTTACATCCATGATGAGTATCCATCGGGGTGGTCGCCAAGATAGGCGACCAACCAACCTAAGGTACTGATTTGATAATCAATCTGAGAGAAGGCTTGTAGACTTACATCTTCATAGTGATCATCTGGATTCACATCGAGGATAGCTATCCGACCTGGTGAGGGGGAGTTAGATATGGACTATGGGAAGAGGAAAGGAGCCACTAGGGGACTTATCCAAAACCTCAAATATACTTCACCCAATTAGTTCATGATGGTTAGTTTAAGAAGAAAGCATGTAGGCTTACATCCTCTTAAACAAAGTCAACATGAGGTAGCTTACCAGCTACACAGTAAAGCCTACCAAAATAACAAGGCCCTCGTTAGTTTGCAGTGGTCAAATTAGGAAGAAAGCTTGTAGACTTACATCCTCCAAACAAGTAACCACTGGGGTCACACACTAGCAAGGTAGCATGTCAGCCCCATCTAGAGCGGCTAATGAGTGAGTGCCACAGGGGCTTTATCTCACATCAAAATAGCCCAAGACAAAAGATATGTGTTTATTTTATGTGATTGTGTGTAGTTTGTGTTGGTGGTGTGTTGCTAAAGGATAGGACACAGCTTGGGTTCCTTACACCTACACTAAACACATCATGGCAGATTCACAAGCAAAGATGTTTCTAAACACAGAAGAGATAGAATTTGACATGAAAGAAATTTTATTGATAATTGATTTGAAGTAAGATTTATGGATAATATTTATTTAGGTAGAGCTTATCGATTGGAAACATTGGGCGCTTTCCCTTATAATTTATAAGCTAATAAGATCTTCCTTGGTAGACCTTCTTTATCGTAAAAGGGCCTACCCTGGTGGGTTCAAACTCATCTCCCATCTTTTCATGAGCAATAATTGGTCTTTTTAAAACTAAAATAAGCTCTCCTACTTGAAAAGCTCTAGGATAGACCAACTTGTTATGAGCTTAAATCATTTTGACTTTATATAACATGAGGTTAGATGCTTGGAGGTGTCTCTCTTAAACCTGAGCTCTTTTTTTAACCGTAACTTATTAGTTAATCTTACCATCCACTATCCTTAATATGGGAGTTGGACTTAATGGTAAAAAAGCTGCACTATGCACTAAGGAGAATGGGGTAGATTGAGTTGGAGTTCTCAGATAAAAGACAAAGCCTTAACTAACTGCTCATACCACTATTGCTTATTGTCGTCGAGTGTCTTATTTAATATATGAATGAGAGTTTTGTTGAAGGCTTCTGCTAAGCTACTTGGCCTCGGATGGTTGATGGTAGAATATCTCCAATCTATACAAAGTTCTTAAGTTGATTTCATTTCTTAAATTCAATACTATTATCAGATATAATTCATTGAGGCACCCAACCAAACTAGATGTAACCTCTAAGTGGGATTGCCTTGCCCACTTAGAAAAGTAGTAGAGGATCGATTAACCACTATGTGCAAACACTCAAATAAATGAAAATGTAGTAATGTTGCTTGGTGTAAGATCCCACTATGCAGACATTGGTGGCATCTCAACGCCCATATAATTTGTGATCATCAATAATAGATCCTAGTCTCTAATCTTGGCTTTCATCTTTGAGATTGATGTACTCGCATAAACTTGAGTGTACTTTATAACATCCTACATTCATGTTTGTCCAAACAACATAACCACATATGATCAAGGACCATACAGGTGCCATCCACTAGAATGAGGGCTCTCTTCAATGTTCTAGTGAGCTCTTGGTAGTTTTGATATTTAAATAATCCATGAATGGTGTGTGGTGAAAATTTATATATATATATATTTATATATATATATATATATATATATATATATATATATATATATATATATATATATATATTACACCTTTATTGGGATACCATGTAGATCCACATATATTCTTATTAGGGTGATTGGGTACAACATTAAGGAGAGGTGTACTATCTCGAAAGATAGAAGTCACCACCCTACAATGGACCTAATCACCTGAATAAGGACTCCTAAGGACTATTGGTCTTCGTATGTACCTGAGATTCTTTCCCTACTTTACATGAAAAAGTAAAGCAGAGATTATTTTAAATTATGTTTGTTAAGTTCCCTATCGAGGTAAGCCCCCTAGTTAATTACATCCTAAGGAATGTGATTCCTAGAATACTCGACAAGGTAAATGATCATTATCTCCAAAGATTTCAAGGTAGGACTATCAATCGATTGGTTTATTTTAGAAGATCAGGTGGGATCGATCAAGAGGAGGGAGTTCTTATCGAAGCCAAATGAAGATGAGTACGGGATACTTAAAATACTAGGATGCCTAGAAAGCTTCCCAAACTATCCTATGGTTGGGCTTTATATTTTTGAAGTTGAAGTGATTTATTTGTTTGAGTTGAATTTTTGTTAGAAATTTAGGACTTATAATTCCATGACATGAGAAGATGAAAATGCCTAAGAGGTGAGGATTTATGCTTGTAGCCCGCAAAGGGGAAAAGCAACCTCGAAATATAAATCTAGGGAGCTTTGGTGAGGGCCAAAGCACAACCTAAATCTAAGGCAAAAATAGGTATTTAGTTTACCTCCACAAGAGATAAACCACCATTGGACTTACAACGCCTGGGATGGTGACAACTAACTCATCCTATGATTTTAAATAGATGCAGACAAGTCATATGCTTTTGCAAGATAGCTAAATTATTATTTATTTAGAAAGAGACTAAGTCCTTAAACACACTCTCTAAGAGTCTAGATCATGTACGGAATGATTAATGACTCAAATCAAATGCAAATTTTTGTTATGTTTTAATTTTATTTTGGACAATCAATTTGACGCAGGCTTTTGGATTCATATGCCTAAAGCATGAGAAATTAGATTATGGGCCAAAATCAGCAAGAAAGAGGTGTGTTTGCACCATGGCTCTCAATGGTCAAGCCAAGTTCTCTAGCAAAGGTGGAAGCCCTCCAAATCAAGAGTGAAATAATATGCTTTTTATGCATGATGTGAGAAAGAAAATACAACATCCAGCTAAAGGGATGCTAATTCTTTTATCTTGATTTTTATAACCTAGGCTTTAAGTGAGGTTATGAGTTGTTAATTTTTAATTTTGAGTTGATTAATTGGATAGAAAATTTATTTTTTTCTAAGAGCCTAATCATCATCCAGGCCATATATCAAAGTAAGGAAGAAACTAGGAAAATATGTCATCTTAATACACAAGCTAAATAAACATTAAACAATTTATTAGGCTAGCGTAAAAGAATAAGAGGCCATTTGTGGTCAGGCTCCACCACGTAAACCCAAAAACAAATTGGATAGCTGAACTCTACCATTTTACAACCCAGATTATAAATAAATAAATTACAATAAAAAAGGAATTCATTTTTATGGGGTGGTCTTCATTCTTCTTTCTTCATTTCTTCTTTTTCTTCTTTTCTTCTTTTGGTTGGTTGGAATGTGGTTACTCCAAAAGAATCACATGGTACATAAAACATAGTCTTATAACCAATGTTCATCCTAATCCCCCATAATAGTCATTCCAAATCCTATTTATAAAATTACATGAAAATGGGGAAAAAAATCTAACTAAAACTTGTAAAATAAAGATTAGCAAAACAAATCACATAATCCCAAGCATGTATATGAATAAATTGGACTTAGCACTCCACACATGGGTAACCAAGTCCACCTGGCCTATTTTAGATTATGCTTATGGGTATAAACAACCTGCACAACAATCATTTTTATATTTTTATTATAGTGCCCCTTAAGCACAATCCCCTGCAGAAGATAATGGTTAGACTAAGATCTCCCTACCAATCTATCTATGCACATACACCCTAACATCCAGACTAAAATATTATATCATAAAAAATAAAAGAAAATATCAAACCATGCACCTAACCTAAAGCTGGTGGTGACTTAAATGTGTGTGCTATTTAATGTGGTATGTTTAAAGTTTTAAGTTTTTAAGTATGAACATGTTCAACTTAGAGTATGATTTCATTTAAGTGATTTAGTTGATTTGGTTGATTTTATTTTTTGTGATTTGATTAGGTTTGAATGAACCTACAATTAATTACTAAGTATTGAAAGAGAGGGGAAGAGAACTTCTTTCCTCCCTACCTTAAGTAATTTCTAAGGTAGATTCATTAATGATTTTATTTAGTGAATATTTTATTATGTATTTTAATTAACCCTATGTTTATATTTTCCCTAAATAAACTTATTCAAAAAGAAAGGCATTTTAAGATTAAGTAAAGTGAGTTACTATCACAAAACACACAACACTTTATTTCTTTCCCAACGTGTGTAACATGCATATGGATGATAAGAATATCTATACATGTAAATGGAAATTTTAGCACACCTTAATGATGAATGCTAAGGGATGTTACTAAGAAAATTTGGATGCTTCATGATGCATGATTTGGTTAAGTAGAAAAAGAAAGATTATCTTATCCATTTTCATATGTACATTTACAAGTATGAAAGACATAAGTGAGTATGATGCCATTGTTTTCACCAGGGGTGTAAGATATAAGACTTACTTGGGGCTACTTAAAGCCTCGCAACCCCGGGGTGTCCAAACTAATATATCACTTTTCTTAAATACATGTGCATATACAAAAAAAAATGCATGGAAAGGGAATCATGCAAAAAGTTTTTGTTTGTTTGATTTTGGTTTGATTGTTTAGTTTACATGTATGATGTGGAGTTCCTTCTTAAGTCAAGACATAGGAGTGTATAGGAAAGAATTTAAGCAAGTGTTATGTCCTTTTCAAGTGGACTATTCACTTGGCAAATCCTATACAAACTTATGTTAAGAAAGAGAAGGAAAATACATAACACATTTCATATTATTCACATGCAAGTTTATAAGTACTTGTAAATAGCATGCCTTTCATTTATAATGTTTGACTTATAAATTTTGAAAATAATTTTGGGTTTATTAGTGATAATAACCATTCATATTTTTTACTTTAGCAAAAACAAGAAATTTGACACCAAAGAAATATTTCATTTTAATTTTATTTTTTAAAAGACATGAATGCATGATTTTCATATGATATACACATTTAACATGCTAGGAAAGAAATAAAGTGATGAAAGCATGTAAATTCATTCACCCTAATTAATTCATAAAGACAATCCTATGGAATAAGATTATTTAAAGTGAATCAAAGTTGGTTTAAGAAAATTTTGATTTGGTTTTGAGTTTAATTTGATATTTAGAAACTGTGAGAAGGTTTGCTGGTTGTAACCCATCTCTCACATGTGTATGTTATTTTAGTTTAATTTTTAGAACCCTTAAGTGGATTTTATGTTTTACTAGGTTGGGTGTGTTTCATTAAGTTCATTACCCCTTACCTACACCACTTTAACATATTTAACCAAATAATTATGAGCCAATGTATGACATAAACCACAAGAATTTAAATCAGAATGCACCTAAGAAAGAAAGGGGCCTAATGTATTTGGCTCACAATTAATGATTAATTAAGCTTTAATTTAACTACTTTCATAACCCTTCCCACACATATGGGTTAGATATGATTTCCTTAAGCTACTTAGGTTATTGAACACCTAAGCATCTACCCAAGGAGGCAATGATTGAATTTTGGAATGTTTTGAAATTTTATCAAGTTAAGTAGTCAGGATTAGCCCTTAATTAAATTTAGATTAAGGAAGGAAAGGGGTTTAGGGAATGACTTAGAGAAAATACCCCAAACCCATTCCATAAACCTCCTCTTCACTTAAACAAAGTTTAATTAACTTAATCAAGGGATTAAACCATTGTTCACATGCTTAATTAAGCTTAATTACAATAAGAGAGTGATTAAGGATTCATTAATTGATTTCCCTCATTAACTCATCAATAAATTCCAAGAAAATTAGGGGAGATAGAGGTCATCCACTAAATGTATCTGAGAAACTTGGAATTAATTAATGAAGTAATTAGGGAGTAATTAAGATTATTAAGTTTTTAATAAAACCCTCATTAAGGAAAATTCATTATTCAAATTCAATTGGAAATAATTTTAATGAATTCCCCTCTGAATTATCTTCAAAATGTATTTGATTTTTTATTTTTTTATTTTTCTACATTTAGTTATATAATTTTCAAGTTTATGCCATTAAGGATTAATTAAAATACTAATTATATAACTAATCCGTCGATGCCATTAATGGACCGACCGCGACAAGCACTTTCCACATGGTTTTGGACGGTCCATGATCCTCGAGCCCATGGGAGAGAGCACCACCCTAGGGCTTGATCCAGCTTGATTGAGTTTGAATTGAGCTCATTAACCCACACCACCATCATGCAAGGAGCAAGACATCCATAGTCAACAAGCAATTGTGAAAGTTTCTTTCACAAAGGACCAAGAACTCATACCTAAGCTCGATTTTGATCAAACCCCGGAGGCTATCACCTGCTCCCAACTTAGGTAGCCTAGAGGAGACAAAGTTTATTGAAGATTTGAGGGTCGAGGTTGAGTGGATCTATGGACCAAAGTGCTTCAATTGTTAGCCTTGATCAAACTCTCCTTCCTGGCTTGAGAGCTTTGATGAAGACTTGGGTGAGTTAGATTCCTCAAGGTGCTTGAAGGAGGAATTGAGTGGTATTGAGTAAGTTTGAAAATCTTGCTACCTCCCCTATTTTTGATTTTGATAAACCGAGAAATGGAGAAATGAAAAGAGCTAGAGGATGCTTGGAAAGCTTGGGAATGCTTCTTCTAACTTCCTATCACTCAATCGAATGCAATAGAATCAAAATGAAATGAAATTAGGGGGAGTATATCTCCCCTAGATGGAATAGATGACTGAGCATGGCTTTTCCATTTTGATCAAATTGATCATATGAGTTGAGTTGGTTAGGCCATTTTGGACACCATGTGGTTTGCTTTGGCCAGAGGGAGGTAGTGGAGAAGTTTCCATGTGTCAAATGAGGTGGAGGAGTGATTCCCATGTGCTCATTTTGAGTGGGGTGGTCAATTTTGGCCTTGGTTGGCTTAATTGACCCAAACCCATTGGGTCATGTGCACCACACTACCTAGTGTCCACTTGGTCCACTAAGTGGGTGTCAAGTGGCCATGAAAAGGATATGACCAAATTGCAAGTGGAATTGGCCATAGGTTACCCCTTGACCTAAGGGTAAAATAGTCATTTGTCTTTGATTTCACTTTGGGAAGGTTTAGAATAGATTTAAATTAGGTTGGGCCAAATTTCAAAGAATTTGGAGTTAATTTTATGTCATTTGGATCATGTTGACCTATTTAGGTCAAAATGGGTCAATTTGGGTCAAACCAAGGGTTGGGTCAAGTTCATATGACCATTTGAAATATGTTGACATCATTAGTTTGGTTCAATTTGATTTGTATTTGGTTTTGGTTCATTTGATTTCATTTAAGACAAATGGGTCAAGTTGACCGATTTGACCCATTTGACCTATTTAGGTTAGGTAATGGGTTGGTTTAAGTTTGGTTGGTCATTTGAAATATGTTGGAAGCTTTAGTTTCAATCAATTTTGGTTTGATTTAATCTTTGCTCAATTTGAGATTTTAGGTCAAGCTGAGTTCATGATTAATTAGGCTAGGTTAGGCTCAAGTCGGTCAATTGAGGCTTTAGTCAAGTTTAACAAGTGTTTTAGAATGAATTTGACCCATTGGTTGCAATCAATTTGGCTTAGATCAAGTTTTGACACATTTTAACTTTCTAGGTCAAGTTGGGCCAACTTGGGTCAAGTGGCCAATTGGGCTAGGTTAGGCTCAAATGATGACTTGGTCAAGTTCAAACATTGATCATGAATTAGTTTTGATCAATGGTTTCAATCAATTTGGCCTATGGATTTTGGCTAGTTCAAGTTTCATTTTGGCTAAGTGTTGACTTGGTCAACCCTTAGGTTTGACTTTGTTTGACCCAATTTGAGTGATTGATCATCTCATGATGATTGTTGCTCATAATGTGAGGCTTAGGTGGGCTTAGTTCAATCCAATTTGGGTAGGATTAACATTTGGCTCAAAGGGGGTACTTTAGATCACTTTGGGTCAAGTGAGCCCAAGTGGGTCAATTGACTTGATCAACACTTGAATCAAATTTGGTTGAACTCACATATGGACTTATGATTGAAATATATATCCATTTGCAAGTGATTTGGAGTCAAATGAGTTTTGATTCATTTGATAATTTCAAGTTCAAAGGGTGAACATGAGTTTGACTTGGATAAGTTTTGAATTTACTTTTAGTTTGATGATTAAATTTTGTGTTTATATTTGGTTTCATGATTGATGGATTGATTGAATCATGAAGAAAAATAAGGGTTTGGCTTGATTTGAGTTTGATTTGGCTAAGTTCAAGAATTTGACTTGAAAGGCTTAGGTTGAATTTTAGTTGAATTTGGATTCAAGTTTTGAATTTATTTTTGGTTTGATGATTAAAGTTTGTGCTTATATTTGGTTTCATGATTGAAATATTGATTGAATCATGAAGAAAAGCCAAGGGTTTGGCTTGATTTGAGTTTGATTTGGCTAAGTTCAAGAATTTGGCTTGAAAGGCTTAGGTTAAATTTTGGTTGATTTTAGATTTGATTTTTGGATTTAGTTTAATCATTTGAATTTATATTTCATTCATATTTGTGAACATAAATGAGAATATAAATAGGTTATGAGAAAATTTTCTTGAATTTGAATTTATTTGGATTTGATTTAGGCTAAGTTCATATAATTAATCAAAGTGACTTAGAGATTTTGAACTTGGAATTCAGTTTGGATTTAGTTTAATCATTTGAATTTATATTTCATTTAAATTTATGAATATAAATGAGAATATAAATGAGCTACGATAACATTTCTTGAGTTTGAATTGATTTGGATTTGATTTGAGCTAAGTCCATAAGATAGAATCAAAGTGACTTAGGAAAGATTTTTTTTTTAGATTTCAATCATGGGCTTTAATCATTTGGAATTGATTCATGATTTGAGAAAATCCATTGGAATTGATTTAAAGTTTGGTTTGGAATGATTTGTGTTAAGGTTGACTTGAATTTGGAGTTTGACTTGAAAGAAGGAAGTGAGGATTTGGTTCAAGCTATGGGTGGTGAAAAATTTTCTCCAACACCCTAAGACAACCTTCCTATGGCTTCTCTTCTAAGTCTCTGGGTTGGTTGAGTCCACCTAATCACTAGAAGTATCTTAAGACAAGGAAACTCTAGTGTCTAAGAGGAGCTTATGTCTAAGATGGAGTGAGTTGAGAGCTCTCTAAAAAATGAGGTCAATAGTTGCCTCCAATCCAACTCCTCATTTTTTTTGACAATAATAACCACCCCTTCAAGTGAGAATCTCTCGATGAGTTCAGTCTCAACAAGGGATAAGCCTTGTCTATTTTGGACCCTTATTGGTATGAACTCATCTTCTAGACATGCAAACTCTTTAGCAAGCTTGGCTAATGCATCTGCTACCGTGTTCTCTCCTAGAGGAATCTTATAGATTGTAACCTTTGGGATTTGGGCCAATAGCTCTATGGTGTACTTGGGGTAGTGATGGAACTTAAGCTTCAGAACCTTGTAAGACCCAATGACTTGGTTGATAACCAATTGAGAATCCCAAAGATATACTGGATGCATAGAATAATAACCGCAATCGAGCCTCATATTCAATTTCGTTGTTGGTGCATGGATTGGACAGATGATATGAGAATCTCATCACAACGCGGTCCGTGAGTTAGAGAACTTTCTTACCCTTCCCTGGAAGAGTAGATCGTGGTTCTTATCCCTTTTGAAAGGAAGCTGCACCATCAAAATACATCTCCTAGCGACGAAGGCTAGTGTCCCCTAAGTTCATGATTTGTTCATCAGGGAGGTCATCACTAAGTGGAGAATCAGCAGGAAGTGGGTGTGCTACTAAAAAATTCGCTAGTGCTTGTCCTTTCACCATACGGAGGGGTACGAAAGTGAAGTCAAACTGCGATAGAATCATGAACCAATGTACCAACCATCTGGATAGCATCGATCATGTCATGAGATATGGCAGTGGATTGATCATAGAGATCAAGTTCACCTTATGAAAAATTATGTAGTGTCGTAGCTTTTGGGATGCAAAGATTAAAGCTAGGCAGTTCTTTTCAATAGGTGGATAGTTTGCCTCAATAGGGATCAACAAAAGGATAGTAGAGTGCATTTTCTATCCCTTCGTCATTGGTTTAGCCAACAAAGCCAAGGAGTCATCTAATGCAGCAGTATATAGTATTAATGGCTTGCCTGGGATAGGGGATGCTAGAACTAGCGGTGTTATTAGGTAGTGCTTGATGTCTTCGAAGGCATGTTGACACTTATCATCCCACTTAAACTTGACATCCTTTTTGACAAGTGCTGAAAATGGTTGGCACCTTCCTGATAGGTTAGAAATGAAGCGTCTTAAATACGCCAACCACCCTTGAAATGATCTAAGTTGAGTTATACTTTTATGGGGTGGCATTTCTAATATCACCTTGATCTTCTCTAGATCAATTTCTATTCCATGGTGCTGGACAACAAACCTAAGGAATTTCTCTGAAGCTACTCCGAATGCACACTTTAGAGGATTAATTTTAAGGTTAAATTATCTTAATCATAAGAAAACTACTCTCAAGTCAAAGAGACAGTCTTCCTTTTCTTTACTTTTGACTACGAGATCATTGATGTAACATTCCACCTGATGATGAATGAGTTCATTGAAAATCTGAGTCATGGCCCACTGGTATATAGCACTGACATTTTTAAGGCCGAAATGCATGACCCTATAGCAAAATATTTTGACCGGGGTTCAAAACATAGTATTTCTTTCATCTTCAGGGGCCATCTTTATTTGGTTATAACCACACAACCCATCCATGAAAGAGAATATTGCATGAGATTTGGCAATGTCCACCATCAGTTCTGGTTTTGGCAATGAAAATTTGTCTTTTTGACATGCCTTATTCAGATCCCTAAAATCGATGCATATTTTGACCATTCTTTTCTTAACTGGGACATTACCGCCAACTGTATGATATTTTTCTTTCCTGATGAAGCCAATATCAATCAGTTTCTTGACTTCAAAAATGACCTGCTATTCAATGTCTAATCGCATGCATCTATGAGCTTGCTTAGCAGGGTTAGCACTAGGCTCTATTGCTTATTTGTGGACTACTATATGAGGAGATAAATCGGGCATCTCTTCATAACTCCATGCGAAGCAGTCCTTAAACTCAGTCAATAGCCTAACTAAGTCATCAGTTTCAGTATCATTCAATAACAAACTGATGTATGTTGGATGTGGATTGCCTTCAATTGCTAAGTTAATTTCTTTGAGCTCATCAATGGTTGACCTGATCTCCTCTTCAAACTTTGGTTGTGTATCCTTGACTTCAAGGTCATTTGGATCATCTGAATTTTCTAAACACACCTCCTCATATGAGTTAGCATGATTTAAAAAGAAACTATTAGATTCCAAATGATTGGTGATGACTAAGCAATGATTGTCATAATCAATTAGACCTACTATACTGAATCCTAATCTTGGCCTTGATTGAGGATGTCTATTTTGGTTGTCCCATAACATTCAAAATAGTTTGATATGTGCTTAGACCATGTATATGTGAGATTAATCACTTCTTTGCTAAATTAAGAACACAAGGGGAGTACTAATCAAAAGAAAATTGTATTAAATCTTTATATGATTCATCCTCAAGTTCTACATCAGCTTCCTGACTTGAGAATGATGCTCCCAATAAGAACCTTTGAGTTTTCCCATTGGTGGATGACATAGGGGCTTCCTCAACTACCGAACCCTCAACTTTTTAAGAAGAAAGTGGGGTTAGAGCTAAGGTTCCCAACTGACTCCTCACTGTCTCATATGTAGACTTTGTTACATTTATGCTTTGCTTTAAAGCCTGATCTTCATCACTACCATGCTCAAATGTCACCTCAGAAGGGATCTGCTACTGAGAAGAGATGGCTATTATGCTAACCACATAAGACTCATCCTCTGAACTGGATTCTAAGTATGTACTCCTGGTGGCTGGGACATACCTCTATTGGGTGGCCAATAGAGAGGCTTTCCATCTCAAGGGTTGCCTTTGAACTATCCTCTATCTTTGCCTGGTGGAGGTCGGGACATCCTACTCATATGTTCGAATGGAGCAACGAACTATGGGTGGAATCTAATGTTAGGCTCTACATCTTCCCTTGAGGCCACGTCTCGCTCTCTTTTATTTTCTTTTTCTTTCTCTTTTTTCTTTTCTTTTCAACTTCTTTTTCTTTTTCTTTTCTTTCTTTTGACCCTGGGGATCTTTAGATTCAGAGAATGGACTTGTTGGTTTTGGGAAGAAATAGGTTGCATCTTCATATATCTTGATCTCATGAACTGTGAAGGGTTCGAGATCTCCTTTGATGCAGTACTCAATTCCACCTCTCATGAACTTCATGCACTGATCTAGAGAGGATGGAACTATACTGTTCTCATGTATTCATGGCCTCCCAAGAAAACCATTAAAATATGTGTCTGAGTCTATAATATGAAACTTGGCTTCAATCTTCTAATCATCTATCTCTAATGGCATACTATGGAGCCTAAGGCCCTCTCACCTTATTCATTGAATGCTCTCAACATCATCCCCTCCTTTTGGAGTTTAAAGATGTCAATCCTCAAGTAGCCAAGGGTTCTTAATCTTATAATATTGATTGATGCACCTTGGTCAACCAGAACTCTTGATAACCTGTATCTGTGAACGTTCACTGTAATGTAAAGAGGGTGGTTGTGCTTGGTCATTCCTAGAAGCAAGTCTTCATCACTGAATGTAACTCCTAAGATGTCCTTTAAGATGTGTGCCTCCTCTTTGGTAGCAATCAGCTGAGCTAAGTATATCTCTAGGTCATTAAGAGCCTTGATTAGAGATTCTCTCATCTCTTTGGATAAGAAAATGGCATCATATATGCTTAATTTAGCTGACAACTTTTTAAGATGTGCTAGGACATTGTAATCAAGTCTAACTTAGTCCTTCATAAGCATATCCATGGGTGGAGCATCCTGTGGAGGGGCTATTTGCTCACTAGAACTAATGACTTATTTACCCTTATCCTGAGGTGTTACCCTAGGAGGTAGAACTTTGTCACAGTGTGGGTTGACTTTAGTGACTTCTTGGAATGAAGAACTTATGAAAAGTTCTACCTTCTCATCAAGCATACCTATAGCTTCTCCTATGGGATCCTTGGAGTCAGTTTACTCTAAGTCAATCTCAAGAGGTGAACTCAATTGATGCAGAAAGAGAAAGTCTAATTCTGAATCAGAAGAGAGTGGATCAGAATGACTAGAGCTATCCTTATTATTTTCTTAACTTTGAGAGTTTTCAAGATGAATAAAATCTAAGGTATCAAAAGTGGACAAGATGTAAGTGAAAACTTTCTTCATTGATTTCTTTTTAGGCAGAGGTACATGATAGATATCCAACAAAGTAAGTGGGGTAAGGGATTTAATGCCTTTATCCACTGATACAATGCTCCTGCTGGCAGAAGAGGAGCTAGTGGAGGAAGAAGTAGTAGAACTGGATGAGTGTCGGACTCGATGGTGGTTGCGCACTGAACTATCTGCAAGTAAGGTGGACCACGCTGCCGGTTGTCACCTTCTTCAAGTTATCTTTGACAACTTACAAACCTTCCTTGGTATTGGAGGTTTGAGCTACCTCAAGCACCTGTAAAGAGAGTTTCTTGATCTTAAAAACTACTTTTTTAGAGGTTCAAGATAAGATAATATCCCAACCTTCTTTTGTTTTAAGAGGATCACAAGTTTCCCCAAGAATTACCCTAATAGAACTGGAAGGTTATTCTAATGAATATTCCTTGGGGATAACTACAGCCTGAATTATAGCTACGCTCAAGCCAGTCCTTAAAAGTAATACAATCCTCTGAGACATGACTAACCATGCATTGATAGGGGCAATATTTAGGATTGTTACTCTTTCCCACTCCCTCTAGCCTCTTGGGCTCTGGTAACTAAAAGCCAGGTTTCTTTAAGAGATTCTTAAAGATTTTTCTAACTATCTCTCTCTTGAATAAATATGGCTTATTCAATCTATCATCAAGAGTAGGTGGGTAATAGCTATTCGATGGGGGATAAGAATACTGCTACTGGGTAGGCTGATGATGTGGTGGGAATGGCCATTGTGGCACTGTGGCGGTTGATATGATGGTTGAGGTGGTGGCAGAAGAGGTGGAAAAGAAGGCTGTTAAGCTCGGGATCTCTCATATTGGACTCTGGCTAGCTGCTTCCCTCTATCCACTGACACAATTGTCTTTGGCTTATTCTCAAACACCTTTTGTGGTTAGGCCTAGATGATTGGTCAGAAAAGGGCAACTATTTGGCTTTTTCTTGCAGGTTATCCGCCTTGTTGATTCGTTTCTCAAATGTTCAGATGGTAAAGCCCTTAAGTATGATGACAACTAGGCCATGAATATACTTGAGAAGAATCTCAATGGCATCCATTAGGTAGTTCTACATACAATCAAATGCAACCCCAGCTAGGCTACTGACAAAAAGTCTGAATAAAAGTGTGTTTCTGTCATCAGTGTTGCAGCAATTGGCTCTAAAGTATGCAATATGCTGATACGATTTCCCACTGTCATCAAAGATCTTGAAGGAAGGTGGTACAAAATCCTTGGGGTATTGAACAACATCGAACTCCTCTGGGTATGATCTACCCTTTGAAATAAATGAGCTCCCTCGGGCTTGCGTCATCGCTTCCCTCACCTGTTGCTCTACCATATTTTTAATGTCCTTCTCATGCATGAAGGTGCCATTTGTAACCTTCTTATGCAAGCTCTCTGGCTCCTCACTCATGATCCAACTTAATCTTTCAATTTTTATTGCAGCATTGGGTGCGAGTAAGCAAAGCAGAGTGGGAGCTGGAACCTACCTCGAAGATGGTGGAGACTATCTCTGAGGCTAAGATAGCCTTCCCCTTTAGGGTAACCAAAGAGGAGGTAGTAGCTCTCATTGGAACTATGGTAGGGGCAACTGAACGGATAGGTACTGAAACAACTGGTACTAACACTGACATTTAACGGGGGCATGGGAACCACTGCGGCCTTCCTCTTCAATGTGGAAAACTCAGAATCAGATGGAATAAAACACTTACTTGAAATGGAATTAGATTCTCTCCCCTCTCAAACTCTAAGGCAACACAACTTCTCAAATAAGTGGAATGAAATGAAAGACCCCCTCTTGGCCTTATTTATAGAGATTGAGGGAGTAATGAAGGACCCATTCTTACAAAATAAAATTAAGTGAGTCTATATTCTCACAAATGGGTGGGGAGTTAAATGTTAAATTCATAAAAGAATTATAAATGAAGTCCGTCATTCACTAAATATGAAACATAATGTGGAGTTAGGGATATTGGAGTTGATGTTTGTTTATGTGAATAGAGCCTCTTATTGAATACTCAAAGTATTAAATTTACAAATAAGTAATCATAAAACTAATTGACCAATTAAAAATTAGGTCTGATGTCAAAAGAAGTAGGAATCTTGATTGAACATCAAAGCATAAGAGAGCTTCTTGGAATTAAGACACGCTCTTCAAATATACTTAAATAAATTAAAGAAAGTTAAAGAATTCATCAAAGATTTTCCATGAGATTGAATGATTGCTAATAAGCATAAGCAATGAATCCTTGGAAAATATTTGAAATATATTCATCGCCTTATTAAATACTTGAATTGGATCAGGGAGAAATTGAGTATAGACGATGATGAATTTGAGAATTATCATAAGCGAGAGTCTGTTGAATATTCAAAGACTAATCAACTTGGAATCAATTAAATATTAATCCAAAAGATCTAATAAGATATTATATCAATTTACAACACTTTCTTCACCACCGAAATCACAACACATCATACAAGCGAATAGAAGGCATTAATTAAGGCTTCAATTAAACTCTTGCAAATATTATGGAGTAGGATTAAAACTTAAATTAAATACCTTGAAATTATGCAAGCATTCTTAAATACACCTGCATGGGCCCTGACACTGTGTTGAATGTTTAGATCAAGTGTATAAGGATGTTGCGCGGGTTGCTTCCTGAATTTGGCTTAGGACTGGGTCCAGGTTAACGAAACCTAAAATTCAATCATTATAAAATTTTTAACTTATTAAAATATCTAAGAAGCTAATTATGTCATATGATAGTAGATTTGATCCTCTACTATTGAACTAAAAGGGCCGATAGGATCTGAAATAATAAAGTAAATGATCAAGCAAGCAAACTACCTCGATGATGGTTGTGTTGAATGAAGATTTCAACCAGAGGGGATACTTCCATCAAAAATATGATTTTAATTTAAAATTAAACAAACTCAAATTAAATGTCAAACTAAATATGAAATCTAATTCATCATTAAGTTATAAATATCTGTATGTGTTCGGACATAGAGATTTAAAGTACAAATTTTAATGTCTGAAAAGGTTACGCAAGCTAAGCTGGAATTAAATGAAAAAATAATATCAATCTCATAATTTAGAATTGAAATTATCTTGACTACTAAATACCTGCATGGTCCCCGACACTATGCTGAATATTTAAATTCAAATGTCTAAGGATGTTGCGCAGGTTGCTTCCCAGTTTAGTCTTAGGACTGGGTTTGAGTTAACAAAATCTAAAAATCTTTTATAAGAATTTCAACTTACTATCATGTGATGATAGATCTGATCCTCTATTAGGAGTTAAATAGAGTTGACAGGATCTAAAGTTCTCAAATATATTTGATTCAATCAATTAATTACCCCGATGATTACTGTATTGAATAGTAATTTCAACCGGAGGGGATACTTTCATCAAAATGTGGTTCTAATTTCAAATTAAATTAGCTCAAATTAAGTATCAATTCAATTTAAAAAACTATTTAAATAAAATTTTATCATTAAAAGCTTAAAGCAAAACTCAATCTATCCACCTTCCATGATTGTTTGTTTAAGAAGACAAATTAAGAAAATTTTAGCTCATAAAGAAGCCAATGTCAAATCAAGTATTCTGCTATGTTCACTCTCAATCAATCTCATGCCAGTAAGGATGTGGCCCATATCCTTTGACTACATGGCTTGGTTGATAGGCTTCACGGATGATGCGATTCTGACCAGTCCTCGATGGGTGGTTTGGCAGAAGGCTCCATTATATTATGATCGGCCGTATCCGTATGCTCAGCAATGGCTCTACCCTTTGAGTTGTGAATCATAGGGTATACTTGATAGGGCAAAAAGCCCTCTGTCAGTTAAGGTAGACTTAAGCTTATCTCCTTAGACAAACATCACCCCAGGTCTACAAGAGTTTCTTGGATGACGTAACCCATGTGTTATTGATAAGGATCCTTCAATCAGGTTGGGTCAACTACCTCCTATAACTAAGTTGACTAGGGACCACGACAGCCCGGGATGACGAAACCATGAAATCTAGATTGGGCACGTCATCATTCCCCCAGCCATCCGCTTTAAGCTAATATTGATAAATTTCATAAATTCTAAACCCCAAATTTCAAAACTCCATATATTGCTACTGTACACTACACATTAAGAAACCTAACGACTAGCCTTAATCCAAAGTTCTCTCTCACTTATTGGGATAGGTAATTAACTATAGGTGCTTATGCCTATAAGAAACTTGGAACTAGATCTAAAGTTCTCACCAAATGAGAGTGACATCTCTGGGTAGTATCTTATCCACTATTCCATCTACCTTATGAAAATTTTACCAGCACATAAATCATACTCTCTTCCTTCATTTAATGAGAGGTCGGTGGTGAATTTTTGGAGCCCACAGATTTCTAGTGACTCTACTGGGGACATGTTTCTCTTTCCATCTTTAGCTAGTCAAATTAAATCTATTATAGCAACGGAGTATAATAAAATTAAAATTTAAAGTTATTTATAAAATAAAGTGGTTGAAATTTAAATCATTTTTTTAATGAACATAATTCTGAAATCCTCAAGGTTTTATTTATATATAACTTGCTTTAATATTCTATCATGTTTGTTTTGTTATATCTCTACATCATGGAAGTGTGGAATGATATATCAATTATTGATTACTCATCCTCATCTTTCATTTCACAGATGGATCTTCAAAACACACCCTTCACTGTGCAGTTGGGCCATGGAGCCAACATCCGTCTGGCTAATGCTATCATCAACACCGGGGATGCTGGAGCTACTATACAATTTAGTAGCATATATTTCTCAGCGATTGTAGCTCAAACTACTGTTAGGACTGCACGAGACAATCATGCACAACTTGCACATCAACATGTGCAATAGGACAAATCCACTAAAACTTATGTTGCTACTACTAGGGAGGTTCCTTGAAAGAGAGCATTTGTATTTGAAAGGTTGGTACATACTGAAGCTCTAGCCATGAAGAGAACTATCACTGTACATAAAGTTTTAGTCGTATCTGTAAATGCGACTACTCTGTTAGCCTTGCCCTTTACGCAAGGCCAACATGATGCTGAAGCCTCCTTATATGGAGGAAAGCTGACCAGAAGGCATAGGAGAAGAAGGAATGTTGAGATCGGATCGCTCTCACCTAGCTCTCACAATGACCCGACCTTATAACTAGAAGCGAGTGTTCTCACTCACAACAAATTTGAAAATCTCAAGTGGGTGGAAAGGAACAACTCTACTGGTAATATTAAGCAATCATTCTAGGAGCAACGGTATCAAGCTCCAACCCCACAAAGGAGGCATCCTGAGACTCTATTCTCTAGAGTGCATAGGGTGCTGAAAGTTATAAAAGAACAAGGCCTTATGAAGAAGAGATATCAAATGCTAATTATTAGAGATGCTAATAATGCTCCACTACAAAAGCTACCACCAGTGGTAGTAAGAACTCAGGAGCGTTACAAACAAGCCCTGCGTGGTGAACATCAGGGTGTGACACCTGAACCACACGTTCTGGAATCCATTGCCGAAAGGTCCCGGCAGAAGGAAAAACAAGTATGGAGGTCGAAGCCTTAAGAAGAAACAACCATAGAAAGACAGAAAGGTGTGGCATCTAGCTCAAATATTGGGAGATCCCCGATGGCAAGACCCAACAAAAATGAGTTTATAAAATGAATATTATAATTAATGAGGCTCGTGATGGTCGATACCCTGGAGAATCCTCTAGGGAGTCCCATCATCAACCTAACTGAACTTCCCTTGATTTTGATAGTAGCCCTCTAATCAAGGAGATGTTCATCTCACACTCTGAGCCTAAAATCATATGGAGACGTAAATCAGAGATAAGGCTGCAAGAAGAAGAGGAAGATAAAGAAGATATCATGAGGGTAGATGTGGTGTATATATTACCACACATCGAAGAATCATCTGGTGTATGGCAGTACTAATCCAGGCATCATGACGCTATACCTCCTATCCACATCGAAGAACCAGCACCAGATCAACCGAAAGTGAAACCTTTTAGTTCGTCTTCAAGTGAAGAGCAAGAAGAGAAATAAGAAGAAGAAGATAACATGCTATTCATTGACACTGCTACGCTTGCTCAGGCGCAAAGGTAAATGCAGCGGCAGATGAAAGTGAAGGATAAAGAGATCTCTCAACTAAATTCAAAGATGAATCAAATGATGACGTAGATGAATCTCATGATGCAAATGATGTAGACGAATGTTGTCGTAATGCCGACACCAGTTCCTCCAACTAATCATCAAATAATAAACACTGTTCCCATCAATCCACCAGTTGAGCAAGCGCCACAAACCTCCAGAGCACAAAGTGCTCACGATGGTAGAAATGAAGTCAATCAATTGAATGCTCAACCTACCCCTCAACATATACTGAGCACATCCAAACTAGTGATAGCTGTACAACTTGAAACTATTATGAGCGAAAAGATTAAAGCTATCATAGCTGTAGAACAGGTGAAAAAATTGGTGAACAGAGGTCGCCCCTACCCTATAGAATATGACCAGGTGTCCTATCCTAAAGGTTACTCAGTTCCTAAATTCCACTCATTTGATGGCAATGGTAACCCCAGGCAGTACCTAGCACAATTTAAAGCAACTTATGGTAACACTGGGGGCAATGATGCACTGTTATTTTGTCAGTTCATTAACAGCTTAACTTCAACTGCTTACAAATGGTATGCAGAGTTGTCGAACTACTCAGCTAAGACATTCGCCGAGTTAGAGGCTTACTTATCAAAATATTTGTTAGTGTAGTCAGAAAGACTACTATAGCTGACCTCTCCTTGGAGAAAAGGAAGAAGGATGAGTTAGTTACAAATTACATAACTCACTGGAGAAACATAAGTATGATGTACGAGCAACAACTGGAAGAAGAACATACAATTCAGCTACTGATGGGCAACATTGATGATAAAATGATGCTCTATTTATGCATGGTTTACATCACGACCTTCCAAGAACTACTGGATTGAGTGGCAAAGTTCAAAAGGTTGAATCTTTCCAATCCTGAAAGCTATTCAGACAGAACAAAGAAAGGGAAGTTCTAAGAATTAAGGAGGAGTGAATCTCACACTGCTTCATATGATTCAAATAGAGGAAGGAGAGTAACTTACGATGTAGATAAGGGAAAATAACTTATCTATTTTGAAGAAAAGGTCAAATAGCCCTTCAATTCTCAACAGAAATTGGTTCTCGGGGGCAATGATAAATCCAAAACTTTCTCAGACAATGGTGACTGCCCAAGGAAATCATTAGGAGATGATGATCGAATGCATCCATCTCTTAAAGAGAAAATGAATAAAGAATACTTTTCAAAAGAGAAAGTGTGGCCAAACTATTCCAGCAAGCACTCAAGGCAGGGTTGAAGTTGTCAGAATGTAAAAGACTTGAAGAGTCAGGATGAACTGGCAGCCTAAATTATTATACATATCATTGAGTCATTAGCCACCCTATAGAAGATTGTTATGTATTTAAAGACTAGCTAGAAAGAAAATACAAGAGAGGTGAATTCATGCTATCCAATAACATTCTTATTCACCCAAAGAAAGAATCTACTATGTTGGTTACATCTTCTTCTGTGCCTCCGTAATAAAATAAAGCAAAAGAAAAGATAATTGATGATGATAAATGGGAGAGTGTGGTCTCAAAGAAAACTATGAAGATGCCAAAGCAATGAGATGGCATTCTGGATGTCAGATGGAAATCTCCACTTGAACTAGTGCTGGAACCTATGATATGGTCTACATCAAAAGGTCATCCTCTTCAGAAGCAGTCTAAGGTGGTTGGTGTTCCCAGACCTGAGAAGCAGCCTATTCAAAACCCACCAAAAACTCCCAAAAGACTAGCCAAATAAAAAAAGATAAAGAAAAAATTCACTACACAAAATATTATTAATAATCTTGAAGAATATCAGTAATTGGCAAGGCAACCAATCAAGCTTGCTAATTTTGTGTCAGGACTCCAAATCATTGAAACAAATGATGAAGGGGATGATGCCGAAGAATCTCTTTTGGAGAAGTCTGTCGGGTTATCTTAGTGTCCTTGGATATTCCCGGATAGAGTTCACTTCTTCAAGAGGATTCAACAAGAAGAACCACCGATGATGTGACATTCAAGCCTTGCCTGATGGTGAAGCAAATAGATGATAGTTTGAAAGAAGACTTGTGCTTTCCAAAGGAAGATGAGTCAGAGTCTTCAATATCACCACTGATGAAGGGCATAAAATTGGAAAGTGATTCTAGAGGCTCCATCCAATCCTCCTGCATAAATAGTGATTATAAAGAGGAGACTTCTTTAGAGGAATCTAAGCCAGATAGAGCAGCCCCAGTATAGCTAAGAAGTGGCAAGGTGTTGCCGTCATCACAGAAGAAAGGAACATCAAATAAAAGCAATGACAAGAAAATAGAAGTTAATGCAAATATCATTCCCAAAGATCCAAAGAAGAAGTCTAGCATGGATAAAGGAATTGATTAATATATCCTCTCACACTTGAGGAAGATCCCTGCACAATTGAGTGTGTAGGAGGCCCTCTTGATGTCACAGGATCTCTGTGAAACCTTAATTTAGGCTCTTAAGAATCTAGAGAAATATGAAGTGTACTTCATTGAGCGGTGTATGACTGAAGTATTACAATCTCAAGACCTTCCGACAATCACCATCTCTAAGGAAGATCATATGCTCAGAACACTAAAAGGAGGGATAATGAGATGATCATATGGGTTGACCGAGCCAAGAACTAATAATGAAGTCGAGCATGAAGTATTAGTGACAAGTCTTGAAGAAGCTATTTTCATATGCATTCAAAACTTTCATATTTTCATTGATTCTCAACTTATTATTATTCAAGTACTTGGCATCTATAAAATCAACAAGCTTAAGTTAGCTTTCTATCACAAGCGATTTCTTGAGCTTATGAAGTAAATACCAAATATCACATTAACTTGAGTCTCTTGATCTGACAATAGCAAAGCAGATTTCTTAGCAAAATTAGCTAAGGAAATGGCAAGTATGAATGGTGATTATGTCATGATCGGGATATTTACTCGACGGGTTCTAAAGCCAGCAAAGTACAAATCCCCATGGGTAGAGGGGTTACTAAATTTGATGCAGCAAGATGTGACTTAGGTTGCTCCTCATTTTCCCCAAAATCAATAAGAAGTTATACCTAGAATAGCTAAGAAAGAAATTGCTCCAGAAAAGTAGTGTGAAGCTTTTATTGTAGAAGAGCCACAGGATTGGAGGCAACCCTTCTTCGACTACTTTAAAAAAGGCAAATTACAAAATAATAAATCACCGACGACTCAAATCAAGAAGAGAATGTTGTGTTATGCTTTCGTCAATAACACTTTATATTGTAGATATTTTGAACAAATGTGGCTATGATGCCTAAATGCAGATGAAGCTAGCAAAGGGATGGTTGAAGTTCATGAGGGACTTTGTGGTGCACATCAGTTAGGTCCTAAGATGGTAGTAAAGATCAAAAGATGGGCTATTATTGGCCATCTATGGTGAGAGACTATATCAATCATGCTAAGATGTGTCATGAATGTCAAGTACATGGGAATATAATCCATCAACCTTCAAATCCACTACACCCAACAATAGTATCCTAGCCATTCGAATGCTGGGGTACAAATGTAATTAGACCAATTGATCCGCCATCAACAGCTGGACACCGCTTCATCCTAGTAGTGACTGATTATTTTTCTAAGTGAGCTGAAGTTACTCCATTTAAAGAAGTTACTGTTGATCGAGTGATTAATTTATTTATGCTTAATGTGGTCTATAGATTTGGAGTGTCGCGTTAAATAATTTTTGATAATGACACAGCTTTCAAAAATATAAAGATTTATAGATTCGTCAATTGACACAAAATTGGTTGACGATATTCTTCAATATATAATAGTTTGGTAGAAGCTTTCAATAAGACATTGGTCAAACTACTCAAGAAGATCCTCACTAAAAATAAGAGAGGTAATATGGGTGTATCGAACTACCTACAAGACGCTGACTAAAGCCACTCTGTATTCATTAGTATTTGGAACTGAAGCAATTTTTTCGCTCGAAGTTAAGTTACCTTCACTTTGAGTAGCCATCCAATATAATCTAAATGAAGATCGGAATGCTCGTCTGAGAATGGAGGAACTCGATGGGCTTGATGAAGTTAGATTACAAGATCATCAAAATTTGGAAGTTTATCAATCAAAGATGTCCGGGGCTTTTGACTATACAGTACGGTCTCGAAAATTCCAAAAAGGTGAATTGGTCCTTGTGCTGAGAAGACCAAGTATTCCTAATCGAAAATTCGGTGGCAAATTTGAGCCTAATTGGGAGGGCCCTTTTGTCATTGAAAAAGTGTATCAAGGAGGGGTAAACCAACTCATTGACTTAAAGGGTGAAAGATCAATGCTACCAATTAATGGTTGATACCTCAAGAAGTATTATGCATGGTAAATACATTCTCGAGGTACAATAGAAATCCATATGCAGGACAGGGGGCATTTTTTTAGTATGTCTATTTAGGTCGACATTGTGCTACATGCTGAGATCCTTAAATAAATATACTTACTCAACATGAAATTTTTTTTGTGAAAATTCTCCTGTTACACAGGGGCATTTTAGATTTCCATACATAGATGAAATCAATGTTACATATTAAAACCATCTTAAGATCAAATGTATCAACTCATACATCGATATATTTTTCTTAAATTATTTTAGAGCTTTTTACAGTGCTTTAGAATTTCCCCTACAATATAGGGGCATTTTTATATTTAGTTAAGTTAAAATTATGCTAAACGAGATCCTCGAATATATTTTGATTCAGGTTGACATCGAGCTTTATGCTGAGATTCCTGAATATATCTATAATTATAATTGTTGAAGTTGCAGGTCCTTGCTGAAACAAAAAGAATCTATTTCTACGCATGAAAAGATAACCCTAAATATCAAAAGTTTATCTCCCAGATTTGTCAAATTCTGAAGATCAAGTCAGAAGAACCCAATTTTGGAAGCTTCAATCAACTAAGTTGGAAAAATATCAACTTATACATCTTCAAGTCTAGGATACGGATGAGTTCTAAAACCAAACTCAATAAGCCCACATGTAATCATGTTATTGATGCTCTCCTCACTTAATAAGCCATAAGAAAAGGCCGTAGTGAAAGAGCCCCCGTTCATTAGTATGATGACCAAATCACCAAATCATCATAGCTTAAGTTGAAGACTCGAGTAGGTTCTAAAGTTTGAACTCAACAAGCCCAAATGTGGCCGAGTTACTGATGCTCTCCTCACTCAATAAGCCGTAAGAAAAGACCATAGTGAAAGAGCTCTTGTTCATCAGTCCAACGATGATAGTTGTTCAATCTTAAATCGAATCTAGCTTAGTGATTACAAGAAACCAGAATTTAAGAGATCTTTTTATTTGATCGATAGACCAAGACAATCTGAGGAAACTCTCAATTCAGAGCTGCCTCAAATCAATCTATATATTGCCTGCAAAGTGATACTTCAATATATTTCCAAATAATCTAATCAAGCTCAAAGAATAAATCAAAATTAATTTTCTCATCAAGCTCGTCAAAGCAAAAAGCATGAAAATAACAAAGGAATGCTGATGTCCACTAATACAACAAGATAATACATGGCTAATGAAAAGAGAAATAAAAATGAAAAAGTACATCATGGGAGCCTAGACTATAGCTCCTGAAGTTGTGCTGAATAAATTGCTAAAGACTGATGCTCATTCTCAGCTAACTGTAAAGCATCAGTAGCTCTGGTCAAAGTTGCTTCAGCACCTACCATACCCGGTGGCGTGTCGGTAATGATGTTGCTCGCTCATAGCAAGCTCTCATCCTACTCGACAGTAACTCTCGATCCGGCAATCTATCTGTCTAACTCAGAAATGGCATCCATCGATCTCTGACGGTCATGTTATAGAGCCTTAACACTCTCCTCAAACTCATCATGTGTTAGGTCAGCCACCTCCTTATGAAGCCTAACCTGCTTTTGAAGCTCTGCCAATGAAGTGTCAGAGCGGATGATACTGAGTGATCTCATCTGGTGGATCAAAAACCCTACGTCTCTACAGAGAGTCTCCAAGCACCTAAGAACCTGTTCCTCCAAGCTAGTGTGAGCTAGAAGATCCAAAATGATGTTCACATATGATGTGAAGCCGTCTGGTGACTCTAGTGAGTCCAAAGTAAGTCAAGAAACCACATCTCTCAAAAACACCAAGCTGCAATCTTGCATTCTCCTATCATGTGAATCTGGTGTGCATGGATATCGATGGTAGCTCTCAGACTCATAACCTACATCTGACATTATAAGAAATAAATGAAAATAATCAGCATAAAGTAGAGCAGTAAATGTAAAGAAGTGCAATAAAAGAACAAAGAGAGGAAGAAAGTACCTGAACATGATGAATCATTTGGTGTGTCATAAGCATAGTCATGGACCTTCACTATCTGATAAGCTCCAGAGCTATATGTAGGCTTAGAAGAAGCCCCACTAGGTACGAGTTCTCTCACCTCATAAGTCTCCCTAAGACAATGGACAAAGTAAGGCTTAGTAGGGAAGAGTGGCTCTACAGAAGGAGTAATAAAATCTAAGGCAGTAGTATCAAAGGTAGGCACACTAGATGGCTCAAGGTCCTCAGTAGCATATCTAATACTAGTTAGTGGTACCTCATGAGGTCAGTCATCGTGGAAGTGGACTCATGGCATCATCGAGCAGCTCGAACAATAATTGACTACACTACGTCTGCGATGAAGAAATCTCAGTGTAGCTAGGAGTAGAATCCCTAGCTCTAACTCTATCATGAGGAGTGGTGTCCTCAACCCTGACCTATTCATCAATGGGTGCATCTGTCACGAATCAAATTAGAGTATCAGATACACTAAATATATTTTAATGATGCGACAAAAAAGATGATAGAAGTATTGAAAGAGAGTATGATATTGATTATATCTATAGCACTGCTATCTCCTGTTGGTGGTGACCAATGATGGGTCCCCTAATCTCGAGGAACTCCCAAAGACCTCACTTTGTGCTCATATCTTTTTGCACCATGCTCTAAGAAAGGATCAAAAGATAGTCGTACCCAAGTGAGGTGAGTAAAGCTAACCCCGCAGTGGCTCTCATGGAGCTATCAAAAAAATACCAAGTCTCGAAATGTAACCAAACTATAGAAGCAGCATAATAGGATGTCTCAAGAGGTACTTCCCTAGCCTTCCTGACATCTACTATCCCAGGAATGAATGGTCGGCCATCATGAGCTATACACTAAGAAAATCGAACCGCCGTAACATGATTGCAGTAGCCCTCAATGATAACCGTGACCAAACCGAACAAAACTAGCTGACATAAAAAGGTACTCAACCACTCTCAATATCCATCAACTATAGATTAGTGAGGCTCTACCACTCTCATCGAAGCCATCAGTAAGATCATTCTCTATCAAGTCAGGTGGCAAACCAATTGTATCCGGGTGGTGAACAAGCAAAAATTGATCTTTGACTAAGTGTGGTGCAAATAAGAACAAGCATATTCGATCTCTCTAAAAAGTAGATGAGGCTGCATATTGAATAACGTAGATATCCTCGCTCAAAAGTATGTTGGGTACTCGAAGCAGTAAGCAAAGGCTCCATGTACATGAAGGTGAATCCAAGCATATAAGTAATGCCAAGGCAAGATAACATCACATCTATCCAATGAATCTACCTCAAAAATTGCCCAAAGAACTCTGTATACTCTATCTAGTATTATTGGAGCTAATGAGATCCATGCACCTCGTGAAATCCTGCTGGCTGTTAATAGAACACCTGGGCATATAGACCTCTCTATAATCAGTTGCACAAAGATGCAGAGCCAAGTAGCTATGAACCCTGATAAAAATAACCCCTCGCTCAAATCCTGCACAGTTGGAGAAGTGTACCCAACTGGTAAAGAAGGCTCAGCAGTATCCTCAGACAAACTATTGACGTCTAATACTCCCAATCCAAAAGGATCATGTAACAATACAGACTCCTCAGACAAAGTGTGCTCTTATAAGAAACTATGAATCCATGCACTGACAGGAAGTGTAGCACATGAGCACCTAGGATACCCCAAAGCTCAAGGTGATAGTGGCTCAAAAGATCAATATAAGCAAGTACATGGCTAATCTACCTCACCATCAATCAATCCTATCTATGAAATAACTCCTCTGGAAGGAACACACTCTCATAGCGTGGTATTGGAAGGCTGACTATCCGTAAGTCCCAAAGTGTAATCACAACTCCTTTCAACCTATCCAACACGTTCCGGCAGTATCCCAAAACTCTGCAACTCCGTAAGCCCAAGCAGGGGGAATGCCACTAAAGTCAAACATAGACACATAAATTGTCTCATATATGCTAGTCATCTGTAGAGTATTTATGTGTGCTTATAAAATATACCTAGCCCAGGTAATATAGCTGCGGGGAAAGTAGAAATCTAACCCATTGGTGAATCTATCAGCAAGTTTGAAGTGCCCAACTGAAATTGATGATGACTCAGAAGTCTAGACTGTCTAGCATGTTCAATGTTATCAAAAGTAGGCTGTAAAACATCATAATATCCAGAGCTGACTTGAGATACTGTGTTATCCAGAGGATTGTAGTCTATGCATTTCAGCTTAATGGTTGCCACCCAATCTATAGGATCCTCAAAAGCAACAGAGTCTGAAGTGCAATCAGGAAGCATGGATGAACATACAAAGAAACCCTGGTAAAAATGACATCCCCTCAACATATTGATGTGTTGCTCAATCCTATTCATGATATCAGCATCTCTACGAGGATCGTGTTTGTCAATCTCTGACTAAATAACCTCCTCACTAGGCTCAGTAGATGACAGATCATCAGGTCTTCTCCAGCTGAACATTCTTCTATCAAGTGATTAGAGAAATGAAACATAAGAATCCAAGTGATTGCATAACAAAGCGTAAAATAAAAAAGGGAGTTATACTAAGAGGTAGTAATAAAGAAGGGGAACAAAAAATAGAGAGAGAAGAAAATCAATAAGGTTAACCAATTTTCAACAAAAGTGACTCGCTCCATGCATGAATCACATTTGTTGGAGGGCATTTGTTAATCTTCATATATACCACATGAGTCGAATCAAGCTTATGAGATGAATTTGATTGACTTCGGATGCTATAGAGCACAAATCAGAGCTGAGATGAACCAAACATCATTGAAATCAGTCCAAATGATCTATAATCGATGAATGGATTTTGCCATTACATTTAGAATATCAAAATTGATCAGAATATAAATAGTATATAATCTAATGATCAACTGAGCAAGCGATCAAGATATCAATGTGCCAACATATATATCAGAGTCGGGAAGCTACGATGATGCCCAAATGATCTCTATTTGTGAAATTGATTGTGTCGTTAATTTTGAAACATCAAAATCTATCAAGTAAAACTATTTGCACTCAATTCGGATAAGTCTACATAAAAATTGAGCGGTCAAAAATGATAACGAGCATTTTGAGTTGAAATTGACCTAATTTGACGCTGACTTAAACCAAATGGCCTTCGATTGCGAAACAGACTGTGTCGTTGCATTTGGAATATTGGAATAACCTTGAATCAACATATATATATATATCAATCCTATATTAAGGTCGGTGTAAAGTTCATATTAAAGTCGATTAAGCAATAAAAAAATATTATTAAAAGCCCTAATTTAATCATAACTAACCTAAATCCTAAACCTCTTTTCACGATGTGTGAGTTCTTCCATTCGTTCGGCCTCTTCTATCCTCATCATATGCTTGTTGACTGAGAATCAAGCACAAATTGTTACCTCTTCAATCATTTGGCCTCCTCCGCTCGATCTCCTCAATCAGATGTCGACACCTCATCATCAACTGTTCTCTATTGCTTGAATGTCACAAATGAGCCCCTCTTTTTTTCATCACTTTTCCCTCAATTGGAGGTTTCTTCTCCCTTCTCAATTTTCTCTCCGATTGATGAAAAGAAAAGTTTCATTATTCTTACCTAAACTACTTTTTCCATTTCCATTATTCTTCCTGAAAATCCTTTTCCATTTCATTATTCTTCCTAAAACCAAAATCCCATTTCCATTTTCATTATTTTTCCCAAACCAAAATCTCTTCCATTATTCTTCCTAAATCAGAATCTTCATTTCTCATTTCTTCCATTCAAAATCTCCTTCTCCATTTTCCTCAATTTCACTTGTCTCCCCTCCTTCCCTTATTCTTCAATCCACCCTTAGCTGACCTCATTTCTTTCTATAAGTAAGGGTAGCTGAGAGGCAACTCCATCACCAGGCGGGTTTCTCTCGGTATACCTCATTGCTTCCTCCTCTAATCTAGCACATAGTCACTGAATAACCCTTCCAATTCCCTTTGTTGCAGTCGGAGAGGAACACCGTCATTAGACGGATTCTTCTCTTGGTTTCCGGCATCTCCCTCTCTATCTCCCTCAGCTTTAGTGAATGTGCAATAGATTTGAGTTTAAATGTGTAAAAGAGGAAATATTATATGTATGGATTGTATGCTATGTGTTTCTTTGCAGGTTTGAAGGCCTCGTCATGCTCATCAGGGCATGATGAGATGAAAATCGGGCGAGGTGTTGCAAAACACTAACCATCCTGCTCATCAGGGCATGACAGGAAGGCCTCCAAATCTATTAGATATGACTCCCTATGCTGAAATATTGCCAAAATTTTGACTGAAATTCTGGACTTAAGTAAATTAAAATTGAAATCATCTAAGCTTAAAAATAAATAAGAAATGCATAATAAATACAACGATAAGCCTTAAATAAAAAAAAGAAATAGACGGGAATACTTAAAGAAAGTTTGAAAGAAATAAAATACTTACTTAAAATGGAATTAGATTCTCTCCTCTAAAACTCCAAGGCAACACAACTTCAAACAAGTGGAATGTAATGAAAGACCCCTCTTGGACTTATTTATAGAGATTGGAGTAATGAAGGACCCATTCTTAGAAAAAAAAATTAAGTGAATCTATATTCTCGAAATTTCTCAAACAAAAAGGGAGGGAGAACTAAATAAGTTTTAACGAGATGGGGAGTTAAAAATTCATAAAAGAATTATGACAAAACTTGAAGTTCAATCATTCACTAAATATGAAACCTAATGTGGAGTTAGGGCTATTGGGGTTTATGTTTGTTTATGTGAATAGAGCCTCTTATTGAATACTCAAAGTATTAAATTCACAAACAAGTAATCATAAAACTAATTGAAGAATTGAAAATTAGGCCTGATGTTGAAAGAAGTAGGAACCTTGATTGAGCATCAAAGCATAAGAGAGCCTCTTGGAATTAAGACGCACACTTCAAATATATTCAAATAAATTGAAGAAAGTTAAAGAATTCATCAGAGATTTTCCATGAGATTGAATAATTTCTAATAAGCATAAGCAATGAATCCTTGGAAAATATTTGAAATATATTCATCGCCTTATTAAATATTCTAATTGGATCAGGGAGAAATTGAGTATAGTCGATGATAAATTTGAGAATTGTCATAAGCGAGAGTCCATTGAATATTCAAAGACTAATCAACTTGGAATCAATTAAATATTAATCCAAAAGATCTAATAAGATATTAGATCAATTTACAACACCTTCTTCACTACCGGATTCGCAACACATCATACAAGTGAACAAAAGGTGTTAATTAAGGCTTCAATTGAACTCTTGCAAATATTATGGAGTAGAATTTAAACTCAAATTTAATACCTTAAAATTATGCAAGCATTCTTAAATACACTCGCATGGGCCCCGACACTATGTTGAATGCTTAAATTAATGTATGAGGATCTCGATTGCTTCCTGGGTTTGAGATCGTTAACAAAACCTAAAATTCAATTATTATAAGAATTTTAACTTATTAAAATATTTGAAAAGCTAATTCTATCATATGATAGTAGATTTAATTCTCTATTATTAAACTAATAGAGTCGACAGGATCTGAAATAATAAATTAAATGATCAAGTAATCAATCTACCTTGATGATGGCTGTATTAAATGACAATTTCAACCGGAGGTCATACTTCCATCAAAAATGTGATTTTAATTTCAAATTAAACTAACTCAAATTAAATGTCAAACCAAATATGAAATTTAATATGTCATTAAGCTATAAATATATACATGTGCTTAGACACGGAGATTTAAAGTGTAAATTTTAATGTCTGAAAAGGCTGTGCAGGCTAAGTTGGAATTAAATAAAAATATAATACCAGTCTCATGATTTAAAATTAAAATTATCTGAATTACTAAATACCCGCATGGGCCCCAACACTATGCTAAATGTTTATATTCAAGTGTCTAAAGATGTTGCGCGAGTTGCTTTCCAGTTTAGTCTTAGGACTGGGTCCAGGTTAATAAAATCTAAAAATCTATTATAATAATTTCAACTTACTAAAATATATGAGATGCTAATCCGATCATGTGACAGTAGATCTGATCCTCTATTAGGAGTTAAATAAAGTTGACAGAATTTAAAGTTCTCAAATATATTTGATTCAATCAATTAACTACCCCGATGATGGTTGTGTTGAATGGTAATTTCAACTGGAGGGGATACTTCCTTCAAAATGTAGTTCTAATTTTAAATCAAATTAACTCAAATTAAGTATAAATTCAATCTAAAATATTATTTAAATGAAATTCAATCATTAAAAACTTAAAATAAAATTCAATATATTCACCATCCGTAATTGTTTATTCAATGTGACAAATTAAGAAAATTCTAGCTCAAAAAGGAGCCAATGTCAAATCAAGTATTCTGTTATGTTCACTCTCAATCAATCTCATGCTCAGGTGGCATGTGCCCTCGACTACATGGCTTTAGGCTCCACGGATGATATGATGACCAGTCCTCCGACGGGATAGTTACCATAGCGCATGTCTTAATGGCTCTGATCTTTGAGTTGTGAATCATAGAGTAAACTTGGTAGGGCAAAAAATCATCTGACAGCTAAGGTAGACTTAAGCCTATCTCCTTAAACAAATATCACCCCAGGTCTACAAGAATTTCTTGGACGACGTAGCACATGTGTTGTTGATAAGGATCTAGTCGTTGGGTGAGTACTCCTCACTAAGTAGACTGGACCACTCTTGATGACAATCAGATTTAGATCGCACGTCATAATTTCTTCAACCATCCACTTTGAGCTAATACTGATGAATTTCATAAATTCTAAACCCCAAATTCTAAACCCATACCACATCTATTTTATGCATTGCATCCATAATTAGCCTAATCAAAAGTTCTCTCTCACTTATTGAGAGGTAATTAACTAAAGGCTTTATAGGAAACTGGAACTGATCTAACGTTCTCACTAAATGAGGGCAAAATCTTTGGGTAGTATCTTATCTACTATTCCATTTGCCTTCTGAAAATTTCACCAACACATAAATCATACTCTCTTCCTTCATTTGACGAGAGGTCGATGGCGAATTTTCGGAGCCCACAGATTACTTCAAGAACATTTACATATTGAAAATTCATCACTTAAAGTGATAAAATATTTTTTATCATTTAATATAAGGACATTAATGACTCATATATATCAGTGTATGTAAGACCTCAAAGAGTTGGAGATTTCTTGCAACTACTTTCTTATGAGCTCATTTAATTTGCTCATCCAAAATACAATTCACATATGTGACAAATATGTTGATAAAATTTTTGCCTTTACTCATATTTTGAATTTATCTCTAGATCTACGACCTAGATGTTTATGCCATATGAATGATGAATATTCATCTAATAAGCTACGATCAAATCCAATATTATGGTGCACACTTAATAGAGATTCAGAGAAGTCGACATCAAATTTTAATTTATATAAGCTAAAGGCAAAGATATCAAATCCAACAATTATATTATTCGTCAAGCGCATTAAACCATCTAAATGCAAAAGAAATATTAAAGCCCATTTTGTCTAATTTTAAGATGTAAATGAACTTTTTTAGATTAAAGTTTCTTCTTTTATGTAGGAGATGCATTAATAGGCCACTTTTTTTTTCTTGAACTTAGCTTTTCCTTTGGCTTGTAATGACTCTTAGATTTTTAACCTGCGATTTTTCAGTAGAACTAAATCATACTTTCATAAGCTGCATGAAACCATTAGCACTTTCTATTTATGGAATTATAATCTAAATATTGTTGGCAAGTTCACATAGAAGGATATTAGTGCTAATCTATTACTATGTTTCTAAGCTTTCAAGGTGTAATTTTCTTTTTGATGCGTTAATTGGCAATAGCACCAAACTCATCTTTCAAAAGAGATAAATTAAGATTCATAAAACCTAAGTGGACATTAACTGCTCACACTACAATAAAATTTAACCAATTGAAAGTGGCAAAAGGAGCATGAGAATGAATAGTAACTACATTAAAATAATAAAAGATCATAAATAAGAAATCATTATTTCAAATATAAACTATTAAAGTACATAATAACTTACTTATGGGAATAGATTATTGTACAAAAATAATTTGATGAATTTATTTAATAATTTTAATATTGTACATCGAAATAGTTTAAGAGTTTAATTCGAAATCAACTCAGCTTAGCTCAAAGCAATCCTGGGGAAACAAAGCCTTGAGTGCTCAAAATGTACTTTGAATAATATAAAAATAATAATCTTAGAATTTCAGTATTTTTCACAGATAAATTTGAATTCAACAAATATATTTTTTTCAATCAAATATATCCATTATCTTTGGATAAACAAATGGAAATAAACAAAATAGACACTCACCTTAATTAGGTTTCATAATCTAAGAGTACTATTTTTATCTTGGGTTAACTTTTTAAGTATTATTTAAAAACTAATTAACAAATTAAGTATTATTAAAAAAAATTGATTTAGGTATAGCCATTACTGAATAGCTAAGGATAGCCATGGGGGCTATCCCATTGGGACGTGTTGGCCGCCTTTTAAGGGCGAAGCTCTCAGAAGTCCAACTAGTCGCCTGAAATGGAGCTCTAACATGCGCATATTTTTAGCTAGTCTACTATGGATGCAATACATATGTTAAGAGGTTTGATGGAGAAGTATAGAGAAAGTAATGATCTACATATAATATTTGTTGATTTTGAGAAAGCATGTGATAAAGTTACAAGAGAAGTATTTTGGAGAGTTGTAGAAAAGAAAGGAGTTAATATTGGGTATATTCAAGTCATTAAGGATATGTATACTAGAGCTATTACTTGTGTCCAAACACAAAGAGGATTAACAAAATATTTTCCTATTTTAGTTGGATTACATCAAGGATTGACTTTAAGCCTTTATCTTTTGCTTTATGTTATGGATGTTCTTACTAGCCATTTACATGAAGATGTATGTGTATGCATTTCAAGTTGGAAGGTTGAAGTGGAGGAAATCCGCATACATTTTTTTAAGAGGTTTAATGGAGAAGTATAGAGAAAGTAAGGAGTATTTACATATGATGTTTGTTGATTGAGATAAAGCCTATAATAAAGTTCCAATAAATGTTATTTGGAGTGTTGTAGAAAAGAAAGGAGTTAATATTTGTGATATTCAAGTCATTAAGAATATGTATGCTAGAGTATTGACAACATACTTCCCTATTTCAAGCAAGTTATCATGCATAAATATGAAACAATCTGCAACGTGGTATAGATAAAAAATAGAGAGGCATAAATATGAAACAATCTGACTACTGTTACAGATGGTAATAAATGCTACTATATTACAATACAAAAAAATGAAATGGGAAGAGCATAAATGAATACATGTACTAAGACACAAAAGTAACACTATCAAAAGCAGCCTAACACCATCATCTATGTGGAACGCACCACTCTGTGTATACTAATTACGTGGTGGATGATCAAGCAAGATGGTGCCCTCCTGCAAGTTCTCCATGAACCACATCATGCAATCTCAAATGCATAGAAGAAGTCTGATGGGATAAAAGGTGATCACTCAAAACTAGTTGGTGCAAGAAGGACCTGGATCATCATATGTAATGGTGGATGCCCTAGTCATCAGACACCCTCGTAGAGATATATAACTCAGACACCGATATGTACCGCATTCTCAAGTCCCTAAAAGAATCTCATATCAATTATACTATAACTCTTTCATCTGACCCATATGTGAAAGATGTCAGAACTAAGATGTCGCATGAAAAATAATATTTGAAATTAGCCTCAAATTGGTAAGCAACATATTGAATTTTGCAGAATACTTATGTAAATACTCACATATATGCGCTCCACAGGTGCTTTGTGATAATAAGTAGTGGGAGGATCTATCAGGGCCTTTGGTAAATAAAGTGAAGCCCACGATTTGAACCAAGACATGTAATGAGTAATAGCCGTCAGTCTGCCCTCATCTCCATCGAAGCCACCTGCTACAAGGTCTCTCCTCCTCTCCCATAAAGCAATGTGTACCTGATGATAATCAACCCAATCTACATCAGCTTTACGATGACAATCAACCCTTTTGTAGGCAAAGTCTACATGTGCCAAATAAATCATGGGTAGAAGTCCAAACTATATAAGCACTGGAGGTGCATTTATTCTCTTCCAAATGAGTGGTCACGAACCAAATATCGAGCCTAAAGCATATACCGATAGCGTTGTGTGATGCCTATATGACTCCCAAATCACCTCAATATTACAAGGTATATTAAAACATATAACATTATGAAAACTAAACTCAATGAATACTCAAGGTCATACTATGTAGACCATCCAACTCATTTGTATAATGCCATTTAGGCATCCGAAGACATATCGTTCCACATGTTTGCACAACATATTTATAACATATATATATGCATAAACCTGAAATAATTAATTTATACATCAAGCCAATGCTGAGCCCATCCAAATCTCTCTGGATCAAGACATGCAAAGTCTCCCCTACATGAAGGTGCTCCCAAGATCATATCTAAAGAAAATGTAAGTAAAGAACCATATTAGCCCAGGTGACTCATATAGCTTTGAAAATCAACTTTCTGGACAATGCATGTATCTAAGTCCTCAAGGGAAGATACTACAGATGGACCTCATCTTGAAGTGTCACAAGAGAAAGCTCCTAAAAGAAACAAAATATGGCACGCATTTGCTAAACTCCTAACCAAATGCACATATGACTCCCTATAAAAAGACTATCTGAGCCACCTCAAAGACATGCAATTCTACGCCTGCGCTTGACCCATCCGAAATATTGATGTGATGTGTGGATTGGTCGGATCATGGAACACAACATCGGGATGTTAGAATCCACAATAATTGTCGCCACCTCTTCCCCTCACCAACCATAATTGGCCCAATAATGGGCATCCCATCAACACATATACCTAGTATCATCGCCACATCCTATCATGCCATTATTACCTCATTTTAGAATGAGCTCAACCCCTCCATCTTAGACATAGGACTCCTCTTAGACACTAAGAGTTCCTTAGTCTTAAGACACTTCTAGTGATTAGTGAACACTTAACCTAACCTTAGAGACTTAGAAGAGCTATAGGAATAGGTTATACCTTGTGGGTGTTAGAAAATTTGTCTACCCTATAGCTTGAACCAAATCCTCACTTACTTTTTCTGTCAAACTCCAAATTCAAATCAACCTCAAACTCAAATCAACTTGAATTCCAAAATAAACTTTAAATCAATTTCAATGGATTTTCAAATCATGAATCAATTCAAATGATTGAAACCCTTGATTAATTCCAAGTTCAAAAATCTTTTCCTAAGTCCCTTTGATTCTATCTTATGGACTTAGTTCAAATCAAATCCAAATCAAATCAAACTTAAGAAATTTTCTCATAACGCATTTATATTCTCATTTATGTTCACAAATATAAATTCAAATGCCCAAAACCAAATTCAAAACTCAAACCCAAATCTAATCAAAATCCAACCTACACCCTTTCAAGTCAAATTCTTGAACTTAGCCAAATCAAATTCAAATCAATCAAACCTTGAATTTTTCATGATTCAATCAATTTCAATTCATCAATCCAAATATAAACATAAACTTCAATCACCAAACCAAAACTAAATTCAAAACTCAAACCCAAGTTAAACCCATGTTCATCCTTTGAACTTGAAAATGTCAAATGAATCAAAACCCATTTGACTCAAAATCACTTGAAAATGGATTTATATTTCAATTATAAGTCCATATGTGAGTTCAACCAAACTTGAATCAAGTCTTGATCAAGCCAATTGACTCACTTAGGCTCACTTGACCCAAAGTGACCTAAAGTACCTTTTAAACCAAATTCTAATCCTACCCAAATTGGATTGAACTAAGCCCACCTAAGCCTCACATTGTGAGCAATAATCATCATGAGATGATCAATCACTCAAATTGGGTCAAACCAAGTCAAACCAAGTGACCAAGTCACTTAGCCAAAATGAAACCTAAACTAGCCAAAATCCACCATAGGCCAAATTGAATTAAAACCATTGATCAAAACCAATTCATGATTAATATTTTGAACTTGACCAAGTCATCATTTGAGCCTAACCTAGCCAATTACTTGACAAGTTGACCCAACTTGCCCTAAAAAGTTAAAATGTGCCAAATCTTGATCTAAGCAAAATTGATTGCAACTAATGGGTCAAATTCATTTCTAAATCACTTATCGAAGTTGACCAAAGCCTCAATTGGCCAACTAGACTCAACCAAGCCAAATTGACCATGAACCTAAGTTGACCTAAAAGGTCAAATCAAGCTAAAATCAAATCAAACCAAAATTGATTAAAATCAAAGCTTGCAAAACATTTCAAATGACCAACCAAACCTACACTAACCCATGACCTAACCTAATTATGTCAAATGGGTTAAATTAGTCAACTTGACCTATTTGACCTAAATGAAATCAAATGAACCAAAATTAATTATAAACCAAAATGAACCAAACCAATGATGCTGACACATTTCAAATGGTCATATGAACTTGACTCAACCCTTGGTTTGACCCAATTTGACCTAAATGGGTCAACATGAGCCAAATGATATCAAATCAACTCCAAATTCCTTGAAATTTGGACCAACCTAATTTCAAACTATTCCAAATCTGCTTAAATTGAAATCAAAGCCAAATGACCATTTTACCCCTAGGTCAATGGGTAACATATGGCCAATTCCACTTGGAATTTGGTCATATCCTTCTCATGGCCACTTGACACCCTCTTAGTGGACCAAATGGACACTAATAAAGTGGTGCATATGACCCAATGGGTTTGGGTTAGCCAAACCCAACCCAAGGCCAAAATGGTCCCTCAACTTGGAATTTCTCCACATCGAACCACTCCTCCACTCAAATGAGCACATGGAAACTTCACCACTCCACTCCTCTGCCAAAATCGAATCACATGGCATCCAAAATGGCCTAACTAACCTAATCAATCAAGTCAATTTGATAAAATGGGAAAGCAAGCTCACCTACCGATCTGTGAGATATGTTCCCTCATTCCACTTCAATAACTCTTGCATCGATTGCAGGAACTCGAGCAAGCTTCAAGTTCCTCCAAGCTTCCTCAAGTATTTCCACCTCCATTTTGGTTTCTGCCCAAAAATGGGGAGCTCATTGAAAATTCCAACTCATCCATCACTCAACCAAAAGCCAATTACTCTTGCAAGCACCCTCAAAGGACCCAATCGAGTTCATCCAAAGCTTCTTCCTAGCTTCCAAGGCATGGGAGGATGGAGCTAGACTAAAGTTGCAAGCCTAGGAGGAGGAGTTTTGGCAATTGAAAAATCTACTCAACCTCAAGCCTTCAAACTTTCAACAAGGCTTCGTCTCCACTAGACGAAGCTACCTCGATGGTTAGGAGCGCCGGTGCTAGCCTCCGACGAGGTATGCCTCAAAACCAAGCTTAGGTGTAGGATTCCTTAGTCCTTTGTGAAAGAAAGTTTAATCCCATTCCAACTCAACCATTGGATGTTTTATTCTTGCTCTTAGATGGTGCGTGATCAATCTAGCTCACCAGCTCATCGAGCGGATCAAGCCATGATGGCCACCGTCTCCCATAGGCAAGCGTAGGGATGAATCATGGACCGCCCCTCCCACATGTTTCGGATGGACGATCCTGAATAAAACATGTGAGATCTCATGATTTATCATATTAGAACTGTGGGTTTAATCCTAATCGTCTGATCTTTGATCGGACGGTCCAAGGAAAAACCACGTAGCACCGCTAGCTGATACGACATAGGATGTGACAACTTAAAGAATAAATCATGTCACGCCACATGGATAGGATGTGCCACAACAGTGGTCCATGTGGCGTCGACGAGATTAGTTATATAATTAGGGGATTTAATTAAGTTTTAATCACAGAAACTTTGAAATTACATAACTAAATGTAGAAAAATCAGAAAATATAAACTCAAATGCATTTTGAAGATATTTCAAAGGGGAATAATATAAAATTAAGTTTAATTGATTTTGAATAATAAATTTCATGCAATTTGGGTTTTATTAGAAATGTAATTATGTTAATTACACCCTAATTATTCCATTGATTAATTCCAAACTTCTGTATGCGGGATGACGCCTCTCCTAATTTTCTTGAGATTTATTAATGTTTAATTAGGATAATTATTTGATTCACTCTAATTACTCTTAATTAATTAAATGATTAATTAACCTATTAAATAGTGATAAATTCATTAATTAAGTTTGCTAATTACCTTAGAATAGTGAATGGACTGGGAATGAGATTAGATCTTTTCCCAAATATTTTCCCTAAGTTTATTTCATTTGGATAAAAATCTAATTAAGGTGCAAATTAATTAAATAGTTTAATCACTTTATTAAATGGCTTAATTAATCCAAATTTTAAAATTAAATCAATTTGAATTTAATTAATTCCTTCTTGGGTAGATACTTAGGTGTTCAATAACCTAAGTAGCTTAAGGAAATCATATCTAACCCATATATGTGGGAAGGGTTATGAAAGTACTTAAATTAAACCTTTTAGCTTAATTAATCATTAATTATGAGCCAAATGCATTAGACCCCTTTCTTTCTTAGGTGCATTGCTGATTTAAATTATTTGTGATTTTATGTTGTACATTGGCTCATAATTATTTGGTTAAATATGTTAAAGTCGTGTAGGTAAGGAGTAATTAATGGAATTAATGTACACCTTAACCTAAGAAAAATATAAAAATTAATCTAATGGTTCTAAAAATAAACTAAATCAACTCAAACATGGGGGGAATGGGTTAGGATCAGCAAACCTTTTCACATTTCCTAAATTCAAATCAAACTCAAATTAAAATCAAAATTTGTTAAAATAATTTTGATTCACTTTAAATAATCTTATTCCATAGGATTGTCTTTAGGAATTAATTAGGGTGAATGAATTTACATGCTTTCATCACTTTATTTCTTTCCTAGCATGCTAAATGTGTATGTCATATGAAATCACGCATTCATGTCTTTAGAAAAATTAAATTAAAATGAAATATTTTTTATGTCAAATTGCATGTTTTGGCTAAAGTAAGAATATGAATGGCTATTATCACTACTAAATCCAAATTTATTCTCAAAACTTATAAATCAAACATTACAATGAAGGTGCTACTTATAATTATTTATAAGCTTTCATGTGAGTATAATAAAGATGCATTATGTGACTTTTCCTTCTCTTCTTTTAAATAGTTAATAGATTTACAAAGTGTATAGTTCATTTGAAAAGACATAACACTTGCTTAAATCTATTCCTATTATTTCTATGTTATCATTTAAGAGGATATTCACACTTGCACATAATTAAACCAAAATCAAACAAACAAACATAAACTTTTTGCATGACTCTTTTTTTTTCCATTCATTTCTTTTTTTGTACATGCACATGTATTTAAAAAAGTGGTATAATATTAGTCGGACATCCAGTTCTGAGGCTTTAATTAGCCCCAAGTAGGTCTTGTACCTTACACCCCTAGTGTAGAAAATAATGGCATCATACTCACTTATGTCTTTCATACATGTAAATGCGCATATGAATAATGGATAAAAGAACCCCTCTTTTCTACCGAACAAAATCATGCATACATGAAACATTCCAAATTTTCTTAAGCAACATCCCTTAGCATTCATCATTAAGGTGTTCTAACATTCCCATTTGCATATATATATATATATATATATATATATATATATATATATATATGCTTATCCATGCATGTTACATATGTTGAAAAGAAATAAAGTGTTGTGTTTTGTGATAGTAATTCACTTTACTTAATCTTAAAATACCTTTCTCTTTGAATAGGTTTGTTTAGGGAAAATCTAACTTAGGATTAATTAAAACACATTATAAAACATCCACTTAAATAAAAAAAATCATTAATGAATCTACTTTAGAAATTACTTAAGGTAGGGAGAAAAGAGAAGTCCTCTTCTCTTTTCCTCTCTTTACAATACTTAGTAATTAATTATAAGTTCAAATCAAAATATCAAATAAAATCAATCCAAATCAACCTTAAATGAAACCACCCTCTAAGTTGAATCATTCATACTTAGAAAACTCTAAAACCTAGCTAAGACATGTCACACAAACCTTAAAAGACATACACATTAGGCTAAGTCACCATTTCTAGTCCTATGTTAGGGAGGTGCATGGTTTGATGCTTGCTTTTGTTTTGTGATGTGATGTTTTAGTCTGGATGTTAGGGTTTATGTGCTTAGACTGAATGGTAGGATGATCTTAGTCTAATCATTATCTTTTGCAGGGGATTGTGTTTAAGGGGCGTTGTAATAAAAATATAAATATGCAGTTACCCCTAAGCATAATCCAAAATAGGCCAAGTGGACTTGGTTACCCATGTGTGGGGTGCTAAGTCTAATTTATTCATATACATGCTTGGGATTATGTGGGTTGTTTAGCTAATCTCTATTTTGCGTTTTAATTTGATTTATTTTTCCCATTTTCATGTAATTTATAATTAGGATTTGAATGATTGTTATGGAGGATTATGATGAACATTGATCATAAGATTATATCTTATGTACCATGTGAAGCATTTGGAGCAATCACATTCCAACCAACCAAAAGAAAGAAAAGAAGAAAGAAGAAAGAAGAATAAAGAAATGAATCCCAGTGCTCATGATCATTCAGTGTAGTTGATCATCTCGGTCAATACCAATACATGCGGTATGCCTTGACAATCACACCACACCTATTGAGTGCCCTTTATTGAGATCTTTTTTTAGAAAGAGCTCTAAACCCCTCCATCTTAGACATAGGACTCCTCTTAGACAATAAGAGTTCCTTAGTATTAAGACACTTTTAGTGATTATGTGAACACTTAACCTAACCCTAGAGACTTAGAAGAGTTAGCCATAGGAATATGTTATGCCTTAGGGGTGTTAGAAAAATTTGCCTACCCTATAACTTGAACCAAATCCTCACTTCTTTATTTCAAGTCAAACTCCAAATTCAAATCAACCACAAACTCAAATCAACTTCCAAAAACAAACCTTAAATTAATTCCAACGGATTTTCTCAAATTATGAATCAATTCCAAATGATTGAAACCCATGATTGAATTCAGTTCAAAAATCTTCCTAAGTCCATTTGATTCCATCTTATGGACTTAGCTCAAAAATCAAATCCAAATCAATTCAAACTCAAGAAATTTTCACATAACTCATTTATATTCTCATTTATATTCACAAATATAAATGAAATATAAATTCGAATGCCCAAAACCAAATTCAAAACTCAAACCCAAATATAATCAAAATCCAACCTACACCCTTTCAAGTCAAATTCTTGAACTTAGCCAAATCAAATTCAAATCAATCCAAACCCTTGGATTTTTTTCATGATTCAACCAATTCTTCAATCATGAATCTAAATATAAACATAAACTTGAATCATCAAAGCAAAACTAAATTCAAAACTCAAACCCAAGTTAAACTCATTTTCAACCTTTGAACTTGAAATTGTTTAATGAATCAAAACCCATTTGACTCCAAATCACTTGCAAATGGATTTATATTTCAATCATAAGTTCATATGTGAGTTTAACTAAACTTGAATCAAGCCTTGATCAAGCCAATTGACTCACTTAGGCTCACTTGACTCAAAGTGACCTAAAGTACCCCTTTTGAGCCAAATTCTAATCCTACCCAAATTGGATTGAACTAAGCCCACCTAAACTGCACATTATGACCAAAAATTATCATGGGATGATCAATCATTCAAATTAAGTCAAACCCAAGTGTTGACCAAGTCAACACTTAGCCAAAATGAAACCTAAACTAGCCAAAATCCACCATAGGCCAAATTGATTGAAACCATTGATCAAAACTAATTCATGATCATTGTTTGAATTTGACCAAGTCATCATTTTAGCCTAATCTTATTGGCCATTGAAGTTGACCCAACTTGACCTAAAAGTTAAAATATGTCAAATCTTGATCTAAGCAATTGATTGCAACCAATGAGTCAAATTCATTCTAAACCACTTGTTGAACTTGACCAAAGCCTCATCATTGACCCAACTAGTAATTGACCATGAACTTGAGCTAAAGGTCAAATCAAGCCAAAATCAAATCAAACCAAAATTAATTAAAACCAAATCTTGCAAAATATTTCAAATGACCAATCAAACCTAAACTAGTCCATGGAAACATTGGGTCAAATGGGTCAAATTGGTCAACTTGACCCATTTGACCTAAATGAAATCAAATGAACCAAAACTAAATATAAACCAAATTGAATCAAACCAATGATGCCAACACATTTAAAATGGTCATATGAACTTGACCCAACTCCTGGTTTGACCCAATTTGACCAATTGGTCAACTTGACCCAAGTTGACCCATTTTGACCTAAATGGGTCAACATGAGCCAAATGATATCAAATCAACTCCAAATTCCTTGAAATTTGGACCAACTTAATTTCAAACTATTCCAAATCTGGCTAACTTAAAATAAAATCCAAATGACCATTTTACCCCTGAGTCAAGGGGTAACCTATTGGTAATTCCACTTGGAATTTGGTCATATCATTTTCATGGCTACATGGCTCCCTGTTAGTGGACCAAGTGGACACTAATAAGAGTGGTGCACATGACCCAATGGGTTTAGGTTAGCCAAACCCAACCCAAGGCCAGAACTGACCCTCCACTTGGAATTTCAACACATGGAATAACTCCTCCACTCAAATGAGCACATAGAAACTTCACCACTCCTCTCTTTTGCCAAATCGAATCACATGGCATCCAAAATGTCCTAACCAACCTAATTAATCAAGTTAATTTGATCTAAATGGCAAAGCCAAGCTCAGATGTTAGATCCTTATGGGGGGAGATATACTCCCCCTCATTCCACTCCAATCCAACTCTCTTGCTATCAATTGAGCTTAGGGAACTCAGAGAAAGTTTCTCTGAGTTCCTCCAAGCTTCCTCAAGCATTTCCCAATTCTCCATTTTTGGTTTCCTCAAGCTAAAAATAGGTGAGCTCATTGAAAATTCCAACTCATCCATCACTCAACCAAAAGCCAATTGCTCTTGCAAGCACCCTTAGAGGACCTAATCGAGTTCATCCAAAGCTTCTTCCAATCTTCCAAGGCATGTGAGGAGGGAGCTAGACCAAAGCTACAAGCCTAGGATGAGGAGTTTGGCCAATTGAAAGATCTACTCAATCTCAAGCCTTCAAACATTCAATAGAGCTTCGTCTCCACTAGACGAAGCTACCTCGATGGTTGGGAGCACCGGTGATAGCCTCTGGCGAGGTATGCCACAAAATCGAGCTTAGGTGTAGGATTCCTTGGTCCTTTGTGAAAGAAAGTTTCATCCCATTGCAATTCAACCATGTATATCTTTGTTCTTGCTCTTGGATGGTGTGTGATCAATCCTAGCTCAATCTGAGCTTGATCGTGCTCAGATCAAGCCTTAAGAGATGGACGATCACCATCTCTCGTAGGCGAGCGCAGGGATGAATCATGGACCATCCATCCTGCGTGTTTTGGATGGACGATCTTGATTAAAACATGTGAGATACCATGATTTATCCTATTAGAACTGTGAGTTTAATCCTGACCATCCGATCATTGATACGGTCGAGGAGAAATGGCGTGCGTGATGGCATAGGATGAGACAACTTAAAGAATGAATCTCATCACATGTAATGTAGCATTTCATCATGTCGGTCCACATGGTTCCAACGAGATTAGTTATATAATTAGGGGATTTAATTAAATTTTAATCACAAAAAATTCAAAATTACATAACTAAATGTAGAAAAATTTTAAAAAATACAAATTGAAATGCATTTTAAAGATATTTCAAAGGAGAATAATATAAAATTAAGTTTAATTGATTTTGAATAGTAAATTTCATGCAATTTAGGTTTTATTGGGAATGTAATTATGTTAATTACTCTTTGATTATTCCATTGATTAATTCTAAACTTCTCAGGTATGTTTGGTGGGATGACTTTTGCCTCCCCTAATTTTCTTGGGATTTATTAATGGCTTAATTAAGGTAATTGCTTGATTCACTCTTAATTACTCTCTTAATTAATTAAATGATTAATTAACAAATTAAACAATAATAAATATATTGATTAAGTTTTCTAATTACCTTAGAACAGTGAAGGGACTTAGGGAATGAGATTAGGAGTTCTTTCCCAAATCTTTTCCCCTAAGTTTATTTCATTTGGATAAATATCTAATTAAGGTGCAAATTAATTAAATAGTTTAATCCCTTTACTAAATGGCTTAATTAATCAAAGTTTTAAAATAAAATCAATTTGAATTTAATTAATTCATTCTTGGATAGATACTTAGGTGTTCAATAATTTAAGTAGCTTAAGGAAATCATATCTAACCCATATGTGTGGGAAGGGTTATGAAAGTACTTAAATTAAACCCTTTAGCCTAATTAATCATTAATTGTGAGCCAAATGAATTAAGCCCCTTTCTTTCTTAGGTGCATTTTTGGTTTAAATTCCTTGTGGTTTTATGTCATACATTGGCTCATAATTATTTGGTTAAATATGTTAAATGGGTGTAGGTAAGGGGTAATTAATGGAATTAATGTACACCTTAAACTAAGCAAAATATAAAAATCAATATAATGGTTCTAAAAATAAACTAAATCAACTCACAAATGGGGGTAATGGGTTAGGACTAGCAAACCTTCTCACATTTCCTAAATTCAAATCAAACTCAAAACAAAATCAAAATTTCTTTAAACAATTTTGATTTACTTTCTAATCTTATTCCATAGGATTGTCTTTAGAATTAATTAGGGTGAATGAATTTACATCATCACTTTATTTCTTTTTTTTAGCATGCTAAATATGTGTATGTCATATGAAAATCATGTATTCATGTCTTTTGAAAAATCAAATTAAAATGAAATATTTCCTTTATGTCAAATTGCATGTTTTGGCTAAAGTAAGAATATGAATGGTTATTATCACTAATAAATCTAAAATTATATTCAAAACTTATAAATCAAACATTACAATTGAAAGGTATGCTACTTATAATTATTTATAAGCTTACATGTGAGTATAATATAAAGATGGGCATTATGTGACTTTTTCTTCTCTTCTCTTTTAATATAATTTTGAATAGGATTTGTAAAGTGTATAGTTCATTTGAAAAGAACACAACACTTGCTTAAATCCATTTCTATTCATTCCTATGTTATCATTTAAGAGAGATATTCACACTTGCGCATATATATTGCATAACTAAAATCAAACAAACAAACATAAACTTTTTGCATGACTCTTTTTTCCAATCATTTTTTTTTATACATGCACATGTATTTAAGAAAAGTGGTATATTAGTCTGGACATCCTAAGGTTGCGAGGCTTTAATTAGCCCCAAGTAGGTCTTATACCTTACATCCCTGGTGTAGAAAATAATGGTGTCATACTCACTTATATTTTTCATTCATGTAAATGTGCATATGAATAATGGATAAAAGAACCCCTCTTTTCTACCTAACAGAATCATGCATACGTGAAACATTCCAAATTTTCTTAGCCAACATCCCTTAGCATTCATCATTAAAGTGTGTTAACATTCCCATTTGCATGTATAGATATGCTTAGGATTCATCCATATGCATGTTACACATATTGGAAAGAAATAAAATATTGTGTGTTTTGTGATAGTAATTCACTTTACTTAATCTTCAAATGCCTTTCTCTTTGAATAGGTTCGTTTAGGAAAAATATAAAGTTAGGATTAATTAAAACACATAATAAAACAATCACTAAAATAAAAAATATTAATGAATTTACTTTAGAAATTACTTAAGGTAGGGAGGAAAGAGAAGTCCTCTTCTCTTTTCCTCTCTTTACAACACTTAGTAATTAATTGTAAGTTCATTAAAACCAAATCAAAACATCAAATAAAATCAACCAAATCAACTAAACCACTTAAATGAAACCACCCTCTAAGTTGAATCCTTCATGCTTGAAAACTTAACCAAAATTGAAGCTAAGACATACAAACCTTAAATGACACACACATTAGGCTAAGTCACCATTTTTAGTCTTATGTTAGGGCGATGCATGGTTTGATGCTTGCTTTTAGTTTGTGATGTGATATTTTAGTCTAGATGTTAGGGTGTATATACATAGACTGAATGGTAGGATAATCTTATTCTAATCATTATCGTCTGCAGGGGATTGTGCTTAAGGAGCACTGTAATAAAATATAAATGCTTTTTCTACGTAGGTTGCTTGTACTCCTAAGCATAATACAAAATAGGCCAGGTGAACTTGGTTACCCATGTGTGTGGTGATAAGTCCAATTTATTCGTATACATGCTTGGGATTGTGTGGTTTGTTTAGCTAATCTTTATTTTGCAGGTTTTAGTTAGATTTACTTTTTCCCATTTTCATGTAATTTTGCACTTACAATTTGAAATGATTATTATGGGGGATTACGATGAACATTTGTCATAAGACTATGTCTTATGTACCATGTGAAGCCTTTGGAGCAACCACATTCTAAGAAACCAAAAGAAAAAAAAGAAGAAAGAGGAAAGAAAAAAGAAGAAAGAAGAAAGAATTAATGAAGAATGAAGAATGAAGACCCCCATATCATGAATTCTTTCTTGATATAATTAATTCATTTGTAGTCTGGGTTATATAAAGGTAGAGCTCGACTCAATTTGTTTTGTTTGTGTGGTGGGCACCATAAAGACCTCTTATTCTTTTTAGATTTATAAATTTTTTTTATTATTTGTTTAGCATGTAACATGACATGTTTTCCTAGTTTCTTCCTTGCTTTGATGTATGGCTGGATGATGATTAGGCTCTTAGGAAAATAAATTTTCTATCCAACTAATCAATTGAAAGTAAAAATAAAAACTCATAACCTCTCCTAAAGCTTAGGTTATAATACAAGATAAAAGATTTATCAACTCCATAGCTAGATGTTATATGTCTTCACATCATGCATAAAGAAGCATCTTGTTTCACTCTTGTTATGGAGGGCTTCCACCTATGCCAGAGAACTTGGCTTGAACTTTAAGAGCCATGGTAGAAATACACCTCCTTTCTTGCTAATTTTGGTTCATAATCCAATTTCTCATGCATTAGGCATATCAATCTGTTGACCTCACTTTTGGAGTGAGTTCTTAACATCCTCTTAGACTTAAGGATCTTCTAGACACTAAGATTTCCTTAGTCATAAGACACATCTATTGATTAGGTGAACACTTAACTAAGCTGAGACTTAGAAGTGTTAATCATAAGATTAGGCTATGCCTTGGGGTTTAAGAAATTACCTATCCCATAGCTAAACATAATCGGATACACTTTCTCAAATCAAACTGGACTCAATTCTCAAACTAAATTCAAATTCAAATTCAAATTAATCTAATTTCAAAATTTGACTCCAAATGATTGAAACCCAAAATCAAATTCAAATCCCCTTTCTAAGCCATATGAACCATATTCATAAGCAGCCAAATCTTTCCTTAAATCAAATCAAACTCAATTGATCTCTTCATAAATGAATTATTCCTTCATTTATATTCACAAATAAATGAAATCCAAATTCAAATGACCAAAACCATATTGAAAATCAAATCCAAACTCAATTTAAACCCTTTAAGCCAATTCTTTGGACTTAGCCAAATTCTATCCATATCAAGTCAAAACCAACGAATTTTCTCTTGAATCAATCATTTATTCAATTATTTACCCAAATATAAATGAAACTTTTATCAAATCAAATCAAATTGACCCACTTGACTTAGGTGACTTTAAAGTGACTGGACCCATTTGAGCCAACTTCTAATCCAACCCAAATTGGATTGAACCAAGCTTACCAAAATCTTCCACCATGATTTTTTGATCACGATGATCAATTGCAATCAATTGGGCCAAAAAGCCCAATTGGCCATTTGATCCAAACTAACCCAAATTGACCTAAAGAACCAAATCAGGCCAAATCATGATCTAACCCAAATTGATTGCAACCAATGGCTCAAGTTTATTCCAAATCGATTGTGAACTTAGCAAAGCAATAATTGAACTCAATTTGATCAATCGAGCCCAATCGGTCAACTTGACCCAACTTAGCCCAAATTGGCCTAAGCGGTCAATTTGGCCTAAATCAAATTAAATCCAAATTAATTCAAACAAAGACCACATTCATCTTCAATTAGTCAATTGAACATGAATCAATCCATAAACCAAGTTAATTTGGACAATTTTGGTCAAATGGGTCAATTTGGCCCAAAATGACCCATATGACCTAAATTGGGCCAAATCCTTGAAACCAAGCCAAAGCCCATTAGGGGCTGATCAAATCGACCCAAACTCATTTGGGATCAGCCCAAATAAACCCAACCCATTTTAAATCCCTCATGAACCAACCCCACATAGGATTCCACCTAACCTCATTTAATTCCCCATCACATGCATAACCCCTCATCACATGGCACCAATATTCCAATTAAACAAATCTCATCATGTGGCGCAGAGAGGACTTTGGAGCAAAATCCAAAGTCCTCAATCAATCTAGATCTAGCCTAACCACCCCAACAAGATGGCATTCAATTTGGAGCCAAAATGATTCAAAAAAATTTTATTTTTTCATCCTTTATAAAGGGAGGAAATGAGACTTGAGCTCTCTTGCTCCCATCATCACTCGACCCCTCAAAGCTCTCCAAAGCCAAAGTAACCCATTCCCCACTTAGCCACATTAAGCTCAAATCATAAAAGAATTTGCTCTTTGGTGACGGTAAACAAGGAGGTTGAGAAGCGAGGGCTAAAGATTACTCAAGCTTCTCGCAGCTCCCTCATCTTCAGGAAATCATCCCGGTGAGGGTAACTTTACCGTCAACGTTACTAAGTTTTGCATATTTTGTATTAAATTTCCGTGATTCTAGGAATTTCCTTTAGAAAATCAGCACTTTTATTTAAATCATCCCAAATAGGAAATAAATTTTTTGGTGCGAAGTCGGTAGCGCGGGTCCATTTGGACAAGTTTGGCTTAGAAACTCATTTTTCAAAAATACCTTTCCGCCGGTGACTCCAGTCAGATCCGGGATCGGGATCGGACTGATCGCGTGGATCGCCGTCGTCAGACGCCATGGCGATCGGCCGTCGATCGCGGTGCGATGGACGGCTGATCGCGTGATCAGCCGCGAGCTTGAACAGCGGAAATGATCGTCGTCGGCGTGGTTTCGCGATGGACGGTTCCAATCACTCGATCCGATCACGGATGTGATCGATCTAAACAAATCGTGATGGACGGTCCGGTATTTGTCTTTCCGCAAACCGCAAAAAAAAAAAAATAATAAATAATAATTTAAATCATATGAAACTTCAAAATCATAAAAATAAAATACTTAACCAAAATTGCAAACAAGGGCTCGTTGGATTAGATCATTGAGAAAAAATCAAAAAAGCCAAAATATTCAAAATTTACGTAGTATTCAGAGCGTAATTTAAGTTTTAGTAAAATATATTAGCCAAAACTATAATTATTAAGTTGAAATTTTTAGATATTGAAATTAATGTTATAATACACATACAATAAAAATTTCAAGTTAAAATAACTTACGTATTGGTAGATATTAAATTCAGATTATCAATTTTGATAAAATAAATTAAATAAAAATTCAGAAATTTACAAAAATCTTCAAGATAACCTAAATCACTTTAATTGACATGACTCTTAAAAAAAATGATTTGATCTTCTTAATCTTAAGAAACCCAAATGAATACTTAAGATTAGAGTTTAAATAACTAAAAAGTTAATATAATCTAAAAATAACTCAAATATTAAATAAAAAAATAAAATAAAATAAAATGATTTGAAATTGAATAGAATTCATTAAATCATTAATCAAACTTTAAATCAGAAAAATATCATCTTTAAAGAAGATTAAATTAAATATGATTAAATCTATCTAAGTTAATAAAACTCAATTAAATGATTAAATCTTAAATCAAATTCAAAATCCAACAAACTTAGAAAACTTTAATAATTTGATACTAATTGAATTAAACTAAATAAAATTAAAGTAAACTTAATTAAATCACATCCATTTGGAATGAGATAATTAAATAATCATTGAATATTTCAACTTAAACTAAATTGATCATGTTAATGAAATAAAACAAACATAATAAATCAAATCAAGTAAAACCTAATCATAAATAATCAAACTCAATTGGTCAAACATTTAATTAATGAAAATTCAATAAATTAATCCATCATCTTAATTAATCAAATTAATTTAAGTAAGTCACATTAAAGTTAACTCTAAAATTAAGCTTAAACCCATCAATTTAATCAAATTTAATAATCACACCTCTTTAATTAATTAATAAACTTAATCGACATAATGAAGATGCAATTAAACATCAATCAAACATAAATTAAACCTAAATTATTAAGTCATCAATCTTTAATTAAAATAAACTTTTAATTAATCTAATTACCCTAATCAAACTTAATTGGTAGACATTTAATTAATAAAATTTAATGAATTAATCCATCATTTTAATTAATCAAATTAATTTAAATAAGTGACATTAAAGCTAAAATTAAGCTTAAATCAAATTAAATTAAATAATCACCACTTAAATATAAATTAATTAAGTTAATTAAATTAATCATATGAAACTAAACTTAATTAAACATAATTAAGATGGTTAAACACTAATTAAAACTTAAATTAAACTAAATCATTAAATTAATCTACAATTAAACAAACCTTTAATTAATCTTAATTTTAATTAACCCATTAATCAAATTTAATTTATAACAAACTAATTAATGCAAACTTAATAAATTAATCCATTATCTTAATAAACCAAATTTAACTTTATAAATCGATTAAAGTTAATTAAAATTAAATACTTAATACTAATTAATTTAATCACATTTATTAAATAAATTAAATAAATAAATTACATTAATCATTAAACTTAAGCTTAATCAAACATAAAATATAATTAAATGATAATCAAACCTAATTTAAACTTCAATCATTAACTCATCAATTACATCATTAATAAACATGAAATTAAATTAAAAGTTAAACAAATCTTTATTTAATTTAATCATACCTCTTAAACAAACTAATTAAGTTAATCAATTAATTACATTAAACTTAATTAATCAAACACAATTAAATACTAATCAAAACATAAATCAAACCAAAACCATTAAGTCATCAATTACATCATTTGTCTAAATAAAAATGAAAAAATAAAAAAATAAAAAAAATTAAACAAACCTTTATAATTAACATAAATACACTTATTAACTAAACAAATCACATAATCACATTGAACCTAAGCAAATCCATAAGACCAATAAAGCTAAGCAAATCAAATTGAATCAAATTAAGTTAAATCAAGAAAGATTCTCATCAATTTAATATAGAATCAAATCAAATCTCATTCAACCTACTTAAATAAAATGAACTAATTAACTATCCAATATATGAAATCAAAAAAAACCAAACTTAAACTTAGATGAACATGACAAATGGATGTGATTAAAATATGATCCCAATTACAGAATCCAATTAGAATCAAAAAAAACAAAAAAAATCTTAATCTAATCAATCAAACTACAAATAAATGAACCACAATCAAATTAAATAAACATAAAGTTAAATCACATAACCATGATCAAAGAAAAGAATTAAATATTTAAAGGATATTGAATTATCAAGATTAAATCAAAACACTAATCTAAAATTAATCCAAAAAAACACATGAACTTAATAAACTCCTTTGACATTAAGGATGAATTATCAAGATGCAATTAAACTAAAACATCTAAAAAAAAAAAAATTAATTAATCAAATACTTACAAACTCAAATTCTAAATTCCAAATCAAATGAATTACACAAATTCAAATGTTAATCAAGATACTTGGGACTTTAGTTAGATTCCTTAGGAATTAAGATGTAGAATAGGGTGAGTCCAGTCTATAGTTGGAATTCATCCTACTCTTCATTCTTGAGAACTTAAATATCATTTCAACCAAATAAAACTGAAATAAAAATGAAAAGCAAATCATTAAATCATTTAGATTGAAATCACCCAAAGGTAAAATTTAAATTCAAACTTCAAATTGGAACTTAAACTAAAAGCCTAGTAAAGTCTTACACAAGCCTTAAGCACACACATTAGAATACTAAGTCACTACTTCTAGTGCTAAGTTAGGGCGTTGTATGTATGATGTTGTGTTTTGTTTTGTGATGTAATGTTTTTGGATGTTAGGGTGTATGTTTAGTAGGCGGATGTTAGGTAGCTAATCATATTTTACTGAGGGTTATGCTTAAAGGGGTAATAAAAAATATATACATGCTTTTTCTTTATGGGTTGCTTAGCCCCTTAACCCATGTTAGACAGTTGGACTTGGTTACCCATGTGTGGTGCTAAGTCCAAATTATACTCTTGCTTGGATTGTATGGTATGTTTAGCTAATAATATTTGCGGTGTAGCTAGATTTACTTTTCCTATTTTGATGAATTAGGGTTAGTGCTATGGGGATTAGGATGAGCGAAGGCTTAGTCCACAGGGTTATGATGCCTTTGTAAATCAAATCAAAAGAAAGAAATGAAGAAATGAAGAAATGAAGAAATAAGAAGACCCCATAGCATATATTATTATTTTTGTAATCCGGGTTGTATAAGGGTAGAGCTTCATACCATCTTTTCTTTTCTCTTTTTGTTTGAGAACTACCGGCACTTTTATTCTTTTACGGTAGTCTATAAAATTGTTTGATGTTGTGTTTAGATTAGCATTAGAACAACATGCTTTCATAGTTTCTTTATGATTGATGTTTGAATGTGTGAGGCACGGATCGGTAGGCTCTTAAGATAAAATTAATTTTTTTACCCCAAGTAACAACTCATAACTAAAATTTTAAAACAACTCATAACCTCACATAAAAGCCTGAGGATTAAATCAAGATAATAAAATTTTTTAACCCTTAGGATGGATGAATGTATAATATCATGCATGTCATATTCTTTCACTCTTGTTAAGAGGGAGCTTCCATCTTTGCCAGAGAATCAAGGCTATGAGAGCCTTTGGTGGAAGACACCCCTTTCTCTCTTGATTTGGCCCATAATCAAATTCTTCTCATGCATTTAGGCATACAAAAAAATCCCTGTCAAAACAAAGTCCAAAAGAATCAAATAAATTTGATAAAATTTGCATTAGATTAAGTCATGGATTCATACCACTCATGCTCTAGTCTCTTAGGGGTGAGTCTAAGGACTTAGTTTTCTTTCTAAATGAACAACAACTAGCCATCTTGCAAAGCATAAGACTTACTACATGGATTTAAAGCATGGGAGTTAGGGCACTCAGGTAATAAGTCCGGTGGGTTGTTTATTCTCTCTTGTGGAGGTAAACCATATACCCTTTTAGCCTTAGATTTAGGTTGTGCCTTTGTTTTGTACCAAGGCTCCTTAGTTTAGGAATCAGGGTATGTTTCCTTTGGGCTACAAGCATAAATCCTCACCTCTTAGGCATTTCCACAATCTTATGTTATGGAATTATAAGCCCAACAATCTAATAAAATGTCAACTCAAATAATTAACTCTCTTCAATTTCAAAAATATAAAGCCCAACTATAGGGGGATTGGAATGCTCACTAGGCTTCATTGAGTATTTCTACTTTCTCCCTTTGGATTCTAAAAATAAGTCTTCTCCTTGATCTATCCGATTTTTTTCTAAAATAGCCAATCCTTTGATAGTCTTAACCTTGAAATCTTTGGAGACTAATTATCTACTTTGTCGAGTATTCTTAAGAAATTCTCATTTCTTAGGATGTAATTAACTATGGGGCTTGCCTCCAGGAACCAACGAACCCCTTAAAATAAACCCTACTTTACTTTTCCATGTAAAGTAGGGGAAAGATCTATATTGAAGACCCATCATGCCTTAGTCATGATTAGGTCCATTATAGGTGGTGATTTCTATCTTTGAGATAGTACATCATTCCTTAATGTCTACTCGATCACTTCAATAAACCCCTAAGATCTGGTGGTGTCCCACAAAAATAAACACCGATTACGGCGACTCATTTGGGGATAGTTCTTCTCTCCATCTTTAGTAGAAAATTATTGTCTCCAAGCATCGATAGTGGACTTATATTTTATATAGGCTCGAGACTATCATTCTTTCTTGGCACTTAGCTTATTTCATCCTTAAGCTTTAGTTTTAGACCTCACTCAGGTGTAGGTCTTAAAATCTATTAGTTCCCCAATAGGTGAAAATTAAATTAATCAAGCGAGGAGATTACCAAAATTAAAATCTCCTCACCATTCGATGGTGAGGCAAGGTTCATCCATGAACAATAAGAGAATAAAACTCTTCTACAAAATTACATGTCTTTCCAAAAGCACTTTTCAAAATCCACATAATAAGGGATCACACAAGTTTATAAGAAATTTTCACAAAACACATATATAACCTATGTTATATTGTTAGGAGGTTCTTTAAAAAAAATAATAATAATAATAAAATCAAAATCAAAATTAACAATTTTAATTTTCAAAAGCACATTTTCTTTGGAAATGGATATCCCCGTTCCCACACACTCAAGTTAGTTGGATGGAGATTCTATTTTCAAATAAAACCACGATAAAAAAAAAAAAAAAAATTGAAACTCCACTTAGCATACTTCACATGTGCTAGAGTTGAAGTTTCCCCTCTTTTTGAAAAAAAGCAATAACACACACACAAGAGAAGTCAAGATATATTTGAACCCCACTTGACATAACCAAATTTGTCAAATGGGAGTTCCCCTTCCATGGAGAAGGTAGAGCAAATTGAATTCTATTTGCATTTTGTCGATAGAATTCCTTCATGCTAAAGTCTTGAACTTCAAAACACATTGGGAACTCATTTGACATGCCAAGTGTATCAATGAGACCTCCATGTTTGAAAATCATAAGTACAAAATGAACTCCATTTAACATACCTAAGTATGTTAAATAAGTTCATTTTCTTTATTAAAAAAAAAAACTTTCACTTAACATACCAAATTTGTTAAGTGAGTTTCATCTTCAAAATAACAATCACATTTGACTTTCACATACCAAATTTGTTAAGTGAGGTTTCATTTTCAAAATCACAATCACCTTTGACTTTCACTCAACATACCAAATTTGTTAAGTGAGGTCTCTTTTCACATTTGATCCCTATTTTAACATACCAATTTATTAAGTAAGGATCAATTTTTTCATGATAAATCACACTTGAACTTAACAACATAATTTGTTAAGTGAGAGTCTCATTCTCAAAAAAAAAAAAAAAAAAAAAACATATCTCAAACAAATTTGGGCTTTCACTTAACATATCAATCTTGTTAAGTATGACTCCCATCTTCAAAGAAAGAAATTTCATCTCACACGATCACATTTAACTTTCACTTAACATACCAAATTTGTTAAGTGAAAGCCTCATCACAAACACAAATCGGACACATGTGGCCTCTACTTAACATACCAAATTTGTTAAGAAAGAAGATTTTCAAATCAAATATCACACAATCAAATCTTCACAAGCAAAAATATTTCAAACACACAATCACAACCTCTTCTTAGCATACCCAAATTTGCTAAGTAGAGGTCTTTCAAACTTTCAATGTTTTTCAAACAAGATGCACAAAACACAAATATCTCCAAGAAAATCTCTCCTCAAATTTTAGAACCCAACCTACCTAAATCCGTTGAGTATGGGTTCTAAATCAAAATCAAATGGCAAAAGACTCTCCTAAATATCCAAAATCTCTCTAAAATTTTGATGAACCCCACTTAACATCCTTAAGATTGTTTAGTGTGGGTTCAAATTCAGAATCAAATCTTGAAATCAATGATTGAAGGTAAATATCAAGGCAAGTGTCGACTACATTTCAATAAATTTGTGCAATCAATTGTTTTAGTCCGGTCGGTATCATGGCTCCCAACAAGCTCGTGTTTTCCTTCCCCAGGCTAAATCTAGCCTTGGATCAAGCTAGTCTCCCTGCTCCAGGTCATCTACTTTGGCCGTGGTTTTGAGGAGTGAGGATTTCTTCTTGAGGGGCGACCCTCACCACAGTTAACAAGGAAGAGGTGGCGGGGCAGACGCCACTCATTCGATTTGATATGCCATCGATTAGTTTCCTCCACTAAAGAGGAAGGCCTTTGTTGCTGCTACCACGTGTCAATTTACGTGCGGTCGTTCGACGTTGGGTTACTCTCCTACTAGTTACTACCCCTCCTTGGATTCCCAAAGGGAAGGCGTGCGTTAAATAGTCTCCTCCACATTGAGGTGGGTGCTAGCTCTGCCATACCTACGTTCCGCGCCGCAACAAGAATAGATCAGCGACATCACAAGAGGGAGGCGAGATGGATGTAAACTTCCCATGTGTGGTGAGGAGGGATCTCCACAGACCTCTCCACATTTGAGTGGTAGTAGGTTTCACCCGACCTCGGATGGAGGAGGACTAGGAGGATTCACTACCTCCACCACCGCATATTTTGCACACAGGCTGGGGGCACGAGAAGCATCTTGGGGCTCTGGGGACGGTCTTACGGTTGGCGAGCTGGGCTCAGTGCAGTGCAGTTTTGATCTAGAGAGTTATCCCTAGGAGGTGAGAGTCGTCTGAGGGAGAGAGCCTTGGAGGCTCAAGCATCGCTCACAGAGTGGGAGGCATGAGAGGTTTTGGCGGTCGGCCTCGCTCTTATGGACTTTCCGATCAGCCTACCGGTCGATCGTTCGACATCATCACTTCTGGCTACTGCCATGGGAGGAGTAGGCCTATAGTCGGTCGGTGCTACCTGCAGCTCCACTCACCACCACCATGCTTTATCCAACTCACGGCATCCCCATTCACCAAGATCCAAAGCCCCATCAGGAAAACCGACCATTGGTGATCTTTCTGACCAGGATCCCTCCATCCCACTGTTGAGGTGAGCACTATTGACCTCCCACCTAACTCTGGAGAAGAAGGAATGGCGACCAAGGTTGCCGTGGTGTCACCACCACCGGTCCGGCGACCACTTGCGGTCTCCACTACGGCATCGGTGGCGGAAGGGATGGAGGATATAGATGTAGTATCCATGGCGGTAGATCCTTCCCGCGACGTGTTGATGGGCAATGATCAACATATATCGTGAAACACGGTCCTCTTAGAGATAGTAGTACGGTGGCAAAATGCGATGTATTATGTCGGTGAGTATAGCCCTCCAGTGTGTGAGTATTTATCACTAGATCGCTCTTGAGATGAGATCGTTGCTCGATGCTTTCGAGAAGAGGGAACTATGGGGATGGCTCGATGAAGAGGATGCTAGAGTTTGATCGATGGGGATGATCTCTTGGAGGACTTCAGGAAGTCCATATGGTTGACACTAGGGTTCCCTTCTTAGGGATCAACATTGAGGGTGTAGTTGAGGAAGAAGACACTCATTCAACCCAACACCTTCCTTATGGCGGTGAGAGAGAAGATAGCAAGATGGAGAAAAGATTTATTAGCGGCGGTCTTAGCACTTCAAGGTCAAAACTCCATGATGCACCACTTGTTGCATGTTAGAGAACATCCACCGGGATAGTGCATATGGACACCTCCATGCAAGAAAAAAGATATCAGCGGTTAGTGGGCGACAAGTGAAGGATCGCGTTGGCACAAGCAGGTGGCTCATCCAAGGGTAGGCCCTACCGGAGGAATTTGATTGTGTTCAATATCCTAAGGGTTTTGTGCCTCCTTCCTTCAAAATTTTGATGGCAATGGGAACCCAAACGACATAGCTTTATTAGATCTTTTGCAATCTTTGGTGGCGATGATGCACACTATTAGTCTCTTAGTGATAGTTTGAACATTTGATTGGTATCTTTGAACTACCCAATGGTTCGATAAAGACTTTCTTGAGTTAGCACCTCTTCATCAAAGGTTTCTTTGGAGCACAAAGGGTAGCTTGTGGGTGACCTCGTTGGCCCAACAAAATCAAATGAGTCCCTTGTTGATTATATTCTCGGTGCGAAACTTGAGTATGAAATGTGAACCATGGTATGCGAGCGACATGATAGAAATTCTTCTCAAGAATATTCATGGAGGTTGCCTTCATGCTCAAGGGATTCTGATCAAAACCTTTGAAGTTAATCAACAAGGCGGTACTACAAGGGAAACAAGCAGTTACCTTTTCAAGACCAATCATTCAAACCCAAACCCGCGAAAGCATTGAGAAGAAGCCGGGGTAGTAGTGTCGATTGGAGAGGAAGCGAGTCTCATATGAGACCTCATGCACAGCGACCTCCATTGCCACCTCTCTACCACCACCGACGTATATCGACCACCACGGTTGCCGCGGCCACCACCGCCACAATATACTTTCGACAGCGGTACTCATATCCACCAGGTAGCTACCCACCTACTCTTTATCGATAAAGAATAAACCATATTCATTCAAGAGGGAGGTAGTTAGGAAGATCTTTAAGAATCTCTTAAAGAAGCGACTTTCAGTTACAGCCCAAGTGGGAAGATGTGGGCAAGAGTGATGATGATCCCAACTATTGCTACCACTGCGCATGGTCGGTCATGTCTTGGAGGATTGTGTCACATTTAAGGGCTTGGCCACTACAAGTCGAGGAGCCATTGTCATCCCAAGGAATACTTGTTAGAACAACCTTCTAGTTCAGAGTAATTCTTGGGGATACTAATCCTCTTAAGACAAAAGAAGGTTGGGATATTGTCTTATCTCGAACCTCTAAAAAGTGGTCTCTAAGATCAAGAAACTTTCTTTTGTGCAGTAACTCAAACCTCAACACCAAGGAAGGTTTGCAAGTTGCCTTGACAAGAAGGTGTCGACGACTGACCTACCTTACTTTTGGGATAGCATAGAAACACACCAGTTCAAGCCCGGCCTCCATTTATTGCGCATTCTTACTTCTTCCTCCACTAGCTCTCCAATAGGAGCATTGTATCGGAGACAAGGGCACTATACCCCTTTCACTTTATTAGATTTCTATCATGTACCTCCATCTAAAAGAAATCAATGAAGGAAGCTTTCACTTATCTTGTCCACGATACTCTAGATTTTATTCCTCTCGAAAACTCTTCAAGTACAAAATAATGATGATTCTAGTTAGATCATTCCACCTTTGATTTAGAAATGGATTTTCCATTCTGAATCATTCGGTTCACCATTGAGATTGATTTGGAGTCATCGACTCAGATGATCCCATAGGAGAAGTCATTGGATGAGAAGGTAGAACTTCTACAAATTCATCATTCAAGAGGTCCTTGAAGTTAACCTTGTGGCAAAGTTCCTCCCAGGGTGGCACCTCGGGATAAGGGTAAGCAAATCATTGGTTCTAAGATAGCCTCTCCACAAGATGCTCCACCTATGGATATGCTTGTGGAGGATCAAGCCAAGGTTGACTACAATGTCTAGCACATCTTAGAAAGGCTAAGTTAAGTATATATGGCCTCATCTTATCCAAAGAGATGAGGGAATCTCTAATCGGCCCTCCTTGATCAGAGATATCTTAGCCAGTGGCCATGATTGAAGACACAGGAGTTACATTCAGGTAATGAAGACTTGCTTAAGGACCGACAACCTCTTTACATTACATGGATGTTGGAAGATGAGGATATCGAGTTCTTGTTGACGGGGTGCATCGGTGAATATTATGAGTCTAAAAACCCTCACTTACTTAAAGATTGACATCTCCAAACTTTCAAAAGAGAGGATGATGTTGAGAGGATTCAATGAACAAGGCGAGAGGGCTTTAGGCTCTATAGTATTGCCATTAGAAGTAGATGATTGGAAGACCAAGTTTCATATAGACTTCGGATACATCTTTCAATGCTTTACTTGGGAGGCCAGGTGGATACATGAGAATAATGTGGTTCCATCCTCTCTACATCGGTGCATGAAGTTCATGAGAGGTGGGATTGATCTTGTAAGGAGATCTTAAGCCATTCACGATTCATGAGGGAATTATCTGAAGATGCAACCTACTATCTCCCTCAAAATCAACAAGTCTATTCTCGTGAACTTGGTGAAAGTTCAAAAATAAAAGAAAAAGAAAAGGAAAAGAAAAGAAAAAGAAAAAGAAAAAAAAGAAAAGAAAAAGAAAGAAAATAAAGGGGCGAGAAATAGACTTGAGGAAAAAGTAGCTAACATTAGATTCCACCCACAGTTAGTTACTCCATTGAACATATGGGTAGGATGGCTCGACCTCCGTCAGAGGAAGAGATCAGGAGACATGCTAGAGATGGAAGACCTCCTTATTGGCCATCCATAGGAGTTATGTCCCTACCATACACCTACTATCTATATAGACTTAGAATCTAGTTGGATGATGAGTCATATATGATTAGTACATCAAGCACTTCCAGTGAGATCCCCATGCAAGTGGCAGTTGAGCGGAGTGATGAAGGCGGCTCTAAACAAAGCATAAGTGTATCAGTCTATATGTGAAGCAGTGAAGCATCGGTTGGGAACTTTAGCTCCCACTTTTCTCAAAAGTTGAGGGTTTGGTAGTTAAGGAAGCCCCTAAGTCTTCACAAATGTAAAGGTGCAAGTTCTTTCTTGGAGCATCATCCTCAAGAAGGCGATGTAGAACTTGAGGATGATTCATATAAAGATTTAATAGAATTACCTTTTGATTGGTATTAGCCTTGTGTTCTTAATTTAGCAAAGAAAGGATTAATTCCACATGCTTGGTCTAAAACAATTGATTACTTTGAAAAGTTATGGGACAACAAATGCACATTCACAATCAAGGCAGGGACTAGGATTGATGCAGTGGGTCGGTTGATGATGATGATTCTTTGCTTAATCACCAATCATTTGGAATCGATAGGTTCTTTTCAAATCATGCTAACTCATATGAGGAGGTGTGCTTTGAGATGATGACTTTGAAGTGATAGGAGTTGAAGAGGAGATCGAATCGAGCTCTCAACCTAGGCGAAGAAGATCCACGACCTACATATATTAGCGCTTGTTAATGAAACCAAGGAAATTGATTTGCATGGAGTTATGAAGATGCGAATCTCGCGACATAGCAATAAACTAATACTATCTATCAAGCGAGGCATCTCTAGAATGCATTTTTTGAACAACGGGTCACTTTTGAAATCAAGAGCGATCTTCGCTTTAAGAAAAATAGAATGGCAAATTAGCATATCGTTGATTTTAGGGATCTAAATAAGGCATGTCCCAGGATGAATTCCACTTCCTATACGAGAATTAATGGTGGACATTGCTTCATCTCATGCGGTATTCTCCTTTATGGATGGGTCATCGCTACAAAATTAAGATGGCCCCGGATGAAAGAAACAACGCCTTTCGAACCCGATCGAATATATTGTTATAAGGTCATGCCTTTTGGCCTTAAAATCTGGTGCCACATACCGGCCGGGCCATGACTTCGAATCTTGATGAACTCATTCATCATCAAGTTGAATGCTACGTCGATGATCTCGTTGTCAAAAGTAAAGAAAAGGAAGACCATCTCTTTGACTTGAGTAGTTTTGAGCGGTTAAGACAATACAACCTCAAAATGAACCCCACGAAGTGTGCATTGGGTAAGGAAAATTTCTTGGGTTTGTTGTGGACAATTGAAATCGATCGAGAAAAGATCAAAGCGATATTAGAAATGCCACCCCAAAACTAACACAACTTCGGGTCATTCCAAGGCGGTTGGCGTATCTAAGACGCTTCATTTCCAACTTATCAGGAAGATGCCAACCATTCTCAGCACTTATCAAAAAAAGATGCCAAGTTCAAATGGGATGATAAGTGCCAGCATGCTTTTGAAGATATCAAGCAATATCTGATGACACCTCAGGTCCTAGCTATCGGGGTGCGGCTTATATTATATCTTCTTTGCATTAGATGACTCCCTTGGAGCTTTGTTGGCTCAAACCAATGACGAAGGGAAGGAGAACTCTCTCTATTATCTCGGTCGTCTAATCCTGGCAGCAAACTATCCACCTATTGAAAAGCAGCAGCTTTAATCTTTGCATCCCAAAGCTACGGCATTACATGCTTTCATAAGGTGAACTTGATCTCTAGAGTCAATCCCATATCTCATGACCGCGACTTTATCAGGCGGGTTGGCATGTTGGTCCATGATTACGTCACCGGTTTGATATAACATTTCATACCCCTCAGGTGTAAGGGCAAGCACTTTGCGGATTTCTTAGCACATCCACTCCTGCGATTCTCGCAATGATGATCTCCCGATGAACAAATCATGAACTTAGGGGAACTAGTGCTGGAGATGTATTTTGATGGAGCGGCTTCCTCTTAAAGAAGTGAAGAACCACAATTTATTATCCAGAAAAGGCAGGGGTAGGAATAGTTCTCCTAACCCCGGACCGTGATGTGATGAGATTCTCATATCATCTGTCCAATCCATGCACCAATAATGAAGCTGAATATGAGGCCCTAATTGTCGGTCTGAAGTTAGTCATTATACTATACGTCCAGAGTATTAACATCTTTGGGGATTCTCAGTTAGTCATCAACCAAATGTTGGGTCTATAAAGTTCTAAAGCTAAGCTCCATCATTACCATAAGTACACTATGGAGTTGTTGGCCCAAATCGAGGTTACCATCTATAAGATTCCTCGAGGAGAGCACAATAGCAGATGCATTAGCCAAGCTTGCCAAGAGTTGGCATGTCAAGATGAGTCCATTCCAATAAGGGTCCAAAATAGACAAGTCTTATCCCTTATTGATGCTGAACTCATTGAGATTCTCTCTTGAAGGGAGGTTGCCATTAATGAGGAGCAGTTGGAGGCAACCATTCATAGATTATTTAAATGTAGGCAAACTACCTCAAGAGAAATCAGCGGCATACCGGTGAAGCGAGAGCCCTTTCCTATACTCTTGTGGCGGCACCTTATCAAGTCTTTCGATCATATGTGGTTACGTTATGCGGACAAACACGTGAATGAGGTACACTCGGGGTTATGTGGGGCACATCAATCGGTCAAGATGAAAGCCAAGATCAAGAGACTAGGATACTCTTTGATGATCACGATTGTATGGATGTAGCTAGGAGATGCCATCAATGTACGGTGTAGTCCTACATCAACCCTAATATTCTACATCCTACGTTGGCCTGGCCATTCAGTGTTGAAGTTCGACATTGTGGGTCGATCGATCCTCCTTCTTCCAAGGTCATCGGTTCATTCTACTTCGACTACTTTTCCAAATGGGCGAGGCAATCCCACTTAGAGAGGTCGCTCAACATGTGCTCCAGTTTTTCAGGAACCATATTGTATATAGGTTCGGGGTGCCTCAACTAATTATATCCGATAATGGTACTACATTTAAAAACATTAAAATCAATAGCTTTGCTCGAAGACACAATATAGATTGGAGATATTCTACCATATATTATCCAAGAGCAAGTGGGTTAGCAAAAGCCTTCAACAAAACTCTCATTCAAATATTGAAGAAGACTGACAACGGCGATGGCATGAGCAGTTGGTTGAAGCTTTATGGGCCTGTACCATATAGAACTCCAACTCAATCACCCCTTTCTCCTTAGTGTATGGGTCAAGCCGTTCTACCTTTGGAAGTCCAACTCCCATCACTAAGGATAGCGTGGGTAGCAAAATCACAGCAGAATCTAAGTTACGGTTGGAAGAGCTCGAAGGTTTGGAGGAGAGCACGAGCATGCCAAAACCTCGAGTTATATATAAAGCCAAGATGATTCAAGCTCATAACAAGTTGGTCCATCTAGAGCTTTTCAAGTAGGAGAGCTTGTTTTAGTTCTAAGGAGACCAATTGTTTCTGTCGAAGATAGGAGGAAAGTTTGAACCCACTTGGGAAGGCCCTTATGCCATAGAAGGCCTACCAAGGAGGGTCTTACCAACTCATAAATTGTAAAGGAGAGCAGATGCTTCCAATCAATGGGCTCTACTTAAAGAAATATTATCCATAAATCTTGTTTGAAAATAATTATCAATAAAATCTCTTTCATCTCAAATTTTATTTCTTCTGTGTTAGAAATATCTTTTGTTTGTGAATTCACCATGATATATTTAGGGTCCCCCAGTGGCATCCTATTCCTTCATATCAAATACAAAACATACATATCTTTCTCTCGGGCTACTTTGAAGTGGGAGCAAGCCCACGTGGCACTCACTCATTATCTAGGTCGTTGATTTGTTGTCCAAAGCAAATCACCCTGGTCATTTGTTGGAGGATGTAAGTCCGCTTTCTTCCTAATTTGACCATTGCAAACCAATGGCCTTGTTAGTTTGGTAGGCTTCAATCTGCTAGTGAACTACCTTGTGTTTTATTTAAGAAGATGTGAGTCCCATGCTTTCTTCTTGAACTAGCCACCATACTCTGACTAGGTCGAGTTTCCCTGAGGTTTAGGTGTAAGAGTCTCCAGTGGCATCCTATTCCTTCATATCAAACACAAATAAACATATCTTTCTTTCGGGCTACTTTGATGTGAGCAAGCCCCACTGGCACTCACTCATTACTCTTTAGGTCGGTTGATTTGTTGTCCAAAGCAACCGATCACCCTGGTCATTTGTTGGAGGATGTAAGTCCCGTGCTTTCTTCCTAATCGACCATTGCAAACCGATGGCCTTGTTAGTTTTAGTAGTCTTATTTGCCCAGGTAGTACCTCATGGTTGATCATGTTTAAGAAGATGTGAGTCCTGTGCTTTCTTCTTGAACTAATCATTATGTACTAACTAGGTCGAGTATACTTGAGGTTTAGGGTAAGTCCCCTAGAGACTCCTTTCCTCTTGACTATGTTTGAGTCGATATAAGCCCCGGTGGCATTCACTCATGTAAGCTCTAGGTCGGATGATGGCACTGTCGGTGACTATCAGCGGTCGGTTCTTTAGAGATGTAAGCTACACGCTTTCTTTCTAGGCGATTGTTGCAAACCGATGGGCACCATAGGTTGGTTGATGTTACTATCTGGCGACTCACGGTGGGTACACCACTCTTGGAAGATGTAAGTCCAGCTTTCTCCATGAGTTGGCCACAGAATACCTATGTGATATATGACTAGCCATGTCATTTTCTGGTGTTGGATTGAAGCCCCATTGTGGCCCCTTCCCTGGGGCATTCTATTTGGATCACGTCCTTTGAGACCCCATTTAGACACTACCGTTACTTTTGGATTGGGAGTCCCCTTTCAGTAGCCACCCTGTGGTTGGAGAATTTGTTGGATGCAGATTCTCCAGTTTCATCGAGGCAGTCATATAAGCTCCTTCTCAGTTTGATCCCTCGCAAACTAACAGGGTCCATGATAAAATAAATTAAACAAACAAACAAAATATTTGCTTGTGGATTAGGAATTCAAGCCCCCAGTGGCCCCTTTCCCAAGCAGGCATCCTATCTTTAGGGCAGTGTCAGCAAAACTCCCTATAGGAATTGCCTGACTACCTGAGTTGAGATAAATCCCCGGGTCGGTACTCACTCCGTAGTCACCCTTAGGTCGGGTTCAACTTGTTGTGCCACCAATGAGTTACCCTGCGGTCATCTTTGCTTTGAAAGATATAAGTCTATTACATTCTTTCCCGCGATCGTTACAACCACGCCTAGGTCGGGCGATTTGTTGCGCAACCGTCACCCGGATTCTTGTTTAGGAAGATGTGAGTCCCGTGCTTTCTTCCAAACTTGACCATTACAAAGGCACCCCGGGTTGGTTAGTTCTACTGGTAGACTATCCCTTTGGATTTGTAAATCTAAGATAGGTCTAGCGATATTAGCTCCTTCTTATATACGGGTCCATCTAAAATTAAAGTAATTGACTATTCTTGAATATGTCCACGGCATTCACTCAAATAGTTGCCTAGGTCGGGATTGATCATTTGTGCCATCAATAGATCACGGTTGATCTACTTTGAAGATGTAAGTATGCTTTCTTTCTTCTGATCGTTGCACAGAAGGCAACTTAGGCGGATAGTCTACCTTGTGGTTGGTAGACTACCCCTTTGGACTTGTAAATCGAGATAGGTCAAGGCCGACATAGCTCCATCTCAGTGGGTCCATCGCAGCGGGGTCCACAATATAACACACAAAATTAAAGTAAATCAAATCAAATCAAATTAATCATCGAGGACTACTCTTGAGTTGAGATAAGATCCCAGTGGTGCACTTTCGAGTAGGTAGGGTTGATGTGTTGCTTGTCCAATAGATCACCCTACTTTTCTTGCTTTGGAAGATGTAAGTCTACTACGCTTTCTTCCTAGCATAGTCATTTGCAACCAAAGGCTTAGGTTGGATAGTCCTACTTATGGCGGGTAGACTACCCTTTAGACTTATAAATCTAAGACGGCAAGGCCCGGCTTCTTAGTGTAGTCCATCGCAAGGGTCCATAACAAAATAAATTAAAACCAACCTCCCTGAGTCAAATTAAACATATCAAACAAACAAAATTTCTCTCGGAGAAATCAAATTGGCCTCCCCTGGGACTAGATCTAAATTAAACAAATTCAATTGAGTGTACATCCCGGATACTCAATCTAGAACCCTTCTCCCGGTGGAGCCATAACAAATTAAACCAACCTCCCAAGTGGAATCATCAAACAAATCAAAGAAATCCAATTAAATTCTTATCCTAGGATACACACCCAAATAAATCATATTCAATCAAACTCAAATTCATATCCCCGTGATAACTTGAACTGTTTCCCTAGAGGAAGGTTCATGTACTCAATCCCTAGTGGATTCTTTCTTACTCTCTTATGCCCTTGGCATAAAGAGAGCTGCATTGCACTAAGATCATGATTCTATCTACCTTTTGGGTCTAGGTATATATCACTTCCGTTGTTTGTTGCAATCTTCTGGATGTTGTTGATCATTTGGTCAAGCCAATACGCGGTGTGCCTGGGTTACACCTATTGGGGTCCTTTTGTTGACCTCACTTTTGGAGTGAGTTCTTAACATCCTCTTAGACTTAGGATCTTTAGACACTAAGATTTCCTTAGTCATAAGACACATCTATTGATTAGGTGAACACCTAACCTAAGCCTAGAGACTTAGAAGTGTTAATCATAAGATTAGGCTATGCCTTAGGGTTTAAGGAAATTACTATCCCATAGCTAAACATAATAGATACACTTTCTCAAATCAAACCAGACTCAATTCTCAAATAAATTCAAATTCAAATTCAAATTCTAAATCTAATTTCAAAATTTGACTCCAAATGATTGAAACCCAAAATCAAATTCAAATCCTAAAACCCTTAAGCCATATGAACCATATTCATAAGCTTAGCCAAATCTTTCCTTAAATCAAATCAAACTCAATTGATCTCTTCATAAATGAATTATTCCTTCATTTATATTCACAAATATAAATGAAATCCAAATTCAAATGACCAAAACCATATTGAAAATCAAATCAAACTCAATTTAAACCCTTTAAGCCAATTCTTTGGACTTAGCCAAATTCTATCCATATCAAGTCAAAACCGAATTTTCTCTTGAATCAATCATTTATTCAATTATTTACCCAAATATAAATGAAACCTACAATTATCAAATCAAATCAAAACTAAACCAATTGACCCACTTAGGTGCACTTGACTAAAGTGACTAAAGGACCCATTTGAGCCAACTTCTAATCCAAATTGGATTGAACCAAGCTCACCAAAATCTTCCACCATGATTTTTGATCACCTAGGATGATCAATTGCAATCAATTGGGCCAAACCAAGCCCAATTGGCCATTTGATCCAAAACACCCAAATTGGCCTAAAGAACCAAATCGGGCCAAATCATGATCTAACCCAAATTGATTGCAACCAATGGCTCAAGTTTATTCCAAATCGATTGTGACCAAAGCAATAATTGAACTCAATTTGATCAATAATCGGTCAACTTGACCCAACTTAGCCCAAATTGGGGTCAATTTGGCCTAAATCAATTAAATCCAAATTAATTCAAACCAAAGACCACATTCATCTTCAATTAGTCAATTGAACATGAATCAACCCATAAACCAAGTTAATTTGGACAATTTTGGTCAAATGGGTCAATTTTAAAATGACCCATATGACCTAAATTGGGCCAAATCCTTGAAACCAAGCCAAAACCCATTAGGGGCTGATCAAATCCGACCCAAACTCATTTGGGATCAGCCCAAAATAAAAACCCATTTTAAATCCCTCATGAACCAACCCCACATAGGATTCCACCTAACCTCATTTAATTCCCCATCACATGCACTTAACCCCTCATCACATGGCACCAATATTCCAATTAAACAAATCTCATCATGTGGCAGCAAAAGAGGACTTTGGAGCAAAATCCAAAGTCCTCAATCAATCTAGATCTAGCCCTAACCACCCCAACAAGATGGCATTCAATTTTGGGCCAAAATGATTCAAAAAATTTTATTTTCATCCATTATAAAGGAGAGGAAATGAGACTTGAGCTCTCTTGCTCCCATCATCACTCGCCCCAAAGCTCTCCAAAGCCAAAAGTAACCCATTCCCCACTTGTTTAGCCACATTAAGCTCAAATCATAAAGAATTTGCTCTTCGTGACGGTAAACATCGGAAGGAGGCGTTCAGAAGAAGCGAGCTAAAGATTACTGAAGCTTCCTCACACATAGAAGCTCCCTCGGATCTTCACCACAAATCATCCCGGTGAGGTAACTTTTCGTCACCGTGGTTAGGATTTTGCATATTTTGTATTAAATTTCCGTGATTCTAGGAATTTCCTTTAGAAAATCCACTTTTATTTTAAATCATCCCAAATAGGAAATAGAATTTTTTGGTGAATCAGTAGCGGTCCATTTGGACAAGTTTTGGCTTAGAAACTTTCATTTTTCCAAAATACCCACAAACATTCGCCGGCTCACGTACCGTCCGATCCGGTTCGCGGGATCGGACTCATCGCGTGGATCGCGATCGATCGATGATGCGATGCGTCGTCCGCGTTCGTCGGACGGCTCGATCGCGTGATCCGAGCTTGAGCGACTTAGAGCGAACGGAAATGATCTGCCGTCCGATTGCGTGGTTTCGCCGGACGATTCGAGATCGCCGCATCAGCGATCGGCCTCTGGATCGTGCGATCTGATCTGGACAGTCCGATCTGTGATCGGACGATCCAAGAGCATGTCTTTCCCAAACCGCGATAAAAAAAAAATAATAATAATAATTTAAATCATATGAAACTTCAAAAATTCATAAAAATAAAATACGTAACCAAAAATTGCAAACAAGGGCTCGTTGGATTGTCTGTTTGAGAGGAATCCAAAATATTCAAAATTTACGTAGTATTCTGAGCGTAATTTAAGTTTTAGTGAAAATCATATTTTATTAATTAAGCCAAAAATATAGGTTATATTAAGTTGAAATTTTTAGATATTGAAATTAATGTTATAATACACATACAGTAAAAATTTCAAGTTAAAATAACTTCTGTATTGGTAGATATTAAAATTTTAAATTCAGATTATCAATTTTGATAAAATAAATTAAATAAAAATTCAGAAATTTACAAAATCTTCAAGATAACCTAAATCACTTTAATTGACATCTAGACTCTTAAAAAAAATGATTTTGATCTTCTTGTCTTAAGAAACCCAAATAAACACTTAAGATTAGAGTTTAAATAACTAAAAAGTTAATTAAAATATAATCTAAAATAACTCAAATATTAAATAAAAAATAAAATAAAATAAAATGAGAAATTGAATAGAATTCATTAAATCATTAATCAAACTTTAAATCAGAAAAATATCATCTTTAAAGGAGATTAAATTAAATATGATTAAATCTATTTAAGTTAATAAAACTCAATTAAATGATTAAATCTTAAATCAAACTCAAAATCCAACAAACTTAGAAAACTTTAATAATTTGATACTAATCGAATTAAACTAAATAAAATTAAAGTAAACTTAATTAAATCACATCCATTTGGAATGAGATAATTAAATAATCATTAAATATTTCAACCTAATAACTAAATTGATCATGTTAACGAAATAAAACAAACATAATAAATCAAATCAAGTAAAACCCTAATCATAAATAATCAAACTCAATTAGTCAAACGTTTAATTAATGAAAATTTAATAAATTAATCCATCATCTTAATTAATCAAATTAATTTAAGTAAGTCACATTAAAGTTAACTCTAAAATTAAGCTTAAATCAAACCCATAATTAAATTTAATAATCACACTCCTAATTAAACTAATTAAATTAATCATATTAAACTTCAAACATAATGAAGATGCAATTAAACATAATCAAAACATAAATTAAACCTAAATTATTAATTCAATCTTTAATTAAAAATAAACTTTTAATCTAATTACCCTTAATCAAACTTAATTAGAACATTTTTAATAAAATTTAATGAATTAATCCATCATTTTAATTAATCAAATTAATTTAAATAAGTGACATTAAAGAACTCTAAAATTAAGCTTAAATCAAACCCATAATTAAATAATCATGCCCTTAAATAAATTAATTAAGTTAATTAAATTAATCATATGAAACCTAAACTTAATAAACATAATTAAGATGCGTTAAACACTAATCAAACTTAAATTAAACTTCAAATCATTAAGTCATTAATCTACAATTAAACAAACCTTTAATTAATCTAATAATTTTAATTAACCCATTAATCAAACTTAATTTATCAAACAACTAATTAATGCAAACTTAATAAATTAATCCATTATCTTAATAACCAAATTTAACTTTATAAATCATTAAAGTTAAAAAATTAAATACTTAACTAATCTAAATTAATCACATTTATTAAATAAATTAAATAAATAAATTATATTAATCATAAACTTAAGCTTAATCAAACATAAAAATATATAATTAAATGGTAATCAAATAATTTAAACTTCAATCAAACTCAATTACATCATTAACTCAAATAAACATGAAATTAAAATTAAAGTTAAACAAATCTTTTAATTTAATCATACCTCTTAAACAAACTAATTAAGTTAATTAATTACATTAAACTTAATTAATCAAAACACAATTAAATACTAATCAAAACATAAATCAAACCAAAACCATTAAGTCATTAATTACATCATTATTCAAACAAATATAAAAAATAAAAATAATAAAAAATAAAAAAAAAATTAAACAAACCTTTATAATTAACATAAATACACTTATTAACTAAACAAATCACATAATCACATTGAACCTAAGCAAACCATAAGACCAATAAAGCTAAGCAAATCAAATTGAATCAAATTAAGTTAAATCAAGAAAGATTCTCATCAATTTAATATAATCAAATCAAATCTCATTCAACCTACTTAAATAAAAACTAATTAACTATCCAATATATGAAATCAAAATGCAAACCAAACTTAGATGAACATGACAAATGGATGTGATTAAAAATGATCCCAATTACAAAGAATCAAACCCAATTAAATCAAAAAACAAAAAAAAAATCTTAATCTAATCCGATCAAACTACAAATAAATGAACCACAATCAAATTAAATAAACATAAAGTTAAATCACATAACCATGATCAAAGAAAAGAATTAAATATTTAAAAGGATATTGAATTATCAAGATTAATAAACACACCTAAAATTAATCAACCAAAAAACACATGAACAATAAACTTAAATTCCTTAGACAAGGATATTGAATTATCAAGATGCAATTAAACTAAAACATCTAAAAAAATTAATTAATCAAATACTTAAACAAACTCAAATTCTAAATTCCAAATCAATGAATTACACAAATTCAAATGAGCTAATCAAGATACTTAAGGACTTTAGTTAGATTCTTAGAATGGGATGTAAATGTGAGTCAATGAATTCATCTACTCTTCATTCTTGAGAACCTAAATATCATTTCAACCAAATAAAAGAAATAAAAAATGAAAATCAAATCATTAAATCATTTAGATTGAAAAAAAGGTAAAATTTAAATTCAAACTTCAAATTGGAACTTAAACTAAAGAAGCCTAGTAAAGTCTTGCTACAAGCCTTAAGCACACACATTAGAATACTAAGTCACTACTTCTAGTTATGTTGTATGTATGATGTTGTGTTTGTTTTGTGATAATATTTTAGACCATGTTAGGGTGTATGTTTCAGATGGATGTTAGCCGTTAAAATTAACAAGAGGGTTATGCTTAAGGGGATTGTAAAAAAAAAAATATATACATGCTTTTTACAGGTTGCTTAGCTTAAGTGTAACCCATTAGACTTGGACTTGGTTACCCATGTGTGATTAAGTCCAAATTATTCATAAGCTTGGATTGTATATGTTTAGCTAATATTTTTTGGTGTAGCTAGATTTACTTTTCCTATTTTGATGTAATTTTGCATTAGAATTAGGTTAGTGCTATGGGGATTAGGATGAGAGTGGCTAGAAGGTGCCCATGCCTTTGGAGTAAATCAAATCAAAAGAAAGAAATGAAGAAATGAAGAAATGAAGAAAAAGAGAAGACCCATAGCATATTATTTTGTAATCCGGTTGTATAAGGGTAGAGCTCTACCCATCTTTTCTTTTTCTTCTTAAAATGAACCAGACAGCCTTTTATTCTTTTACGGTAGTCTAAAAATTGTTTGATGTTGTGTTTAGATTACATTAGAACAACATGCTTTTCATAGTTTCTTTATGATTGATGTTTGAATGGTGGATCTGAGGCTCAAGATAAAATTAATTTTCTACCCCAAGTAACATAACTAAAATTTTAAAACAACTCATAACCTCACATAAAAGCCTGGATTAAATCAAGATAATAAAATTTTACTAACCCCTTAGTCGGATGGATGAATGTATAATATCATGCATGTCATATTCTTTCACTCTTGTTAAGAGGGAGCTTCCATCTGCAGAATCAAGGCTTAACCTATGAGAGCCTTTGGTGGAAGACACCCTTTCTCTTGATTTGGCCCATAATCAAATTCTCATGCATTTAGGAATACAAAATCCCATAGCCTGTGTCAAAACAAAATGTCCAAAAGAATCAAATAAATTTGATAAAATTTGCATTAGATTAAGTCATGGATTCATACCACTCATGCTCTAGTCTCTTAGGGAGTGAGTTTAAAGACTTAGTTTCTTTCTAAATGAACAACCTAGCCATCTTGCAAAGCATAAGACTTGCCTACATGGATTTAAAGCGTAGGAGGAGTTAGGGTCGCCACTCCAGTAATAAGTCAATGGGTTGTTTATTCTCTCTTGTGGAGGTAAACCATATACCCCCTTAGATTTAGGTTGTGCCTTTTTGTACCAAGGCTCCTTAGTTTAGGAATCGAGGTGTGTTTCCTTTGGGCTACAAGCATAAATCCTCACCTCTTAGGCATTTCCACAATCTTATGTTATGGAATTATAAGCCTAGAATCTAATAAAATGTCAACTAAAATAATTAACTCTCAATTTCAAAAATATAAAGCCCAACTATAGGGTAGATTGGAATGCTCACTAGGCTTCCTAGTATCATGAGTATTTCCTACTTTCTCCCTTTGGATTCTAAAAATAAGTCTTCTCCTTGATCTATCCCATTTGATTTTCTAAAATAGCCAATCCTTTGATAGTCTTAACCTTGAAATCTTTGGAGACTCTAATTATCTACTTTAATCGAGTATTCTTAAGAAATTCTCATTTCTTAGGATGTAATTAACTATGGGGCTTGCCTCCATAGGAACTTAACCTTAAAATAAACCCTACTTTACTTTTCCATGTAAAGTAGGGGAAAGATGGTATATTCAAGACCCATCATGCCTTGGGAGTCCTTATTAGGTGATTAGGTCCATTATAGGTGATTTCTATCTTTCAAGATAGTACATCATTCCTTAATGTCACTGATCACTTCAATAAGTACCCCTAAGATCTGCGTGGTGTCGCACACCCCAAAAATAAACACCACACAATCCTATAAGCTTGTGTCAAATTAATAGTCCAAAATAAAAATAAAATGAAATAAAATTTGTATTTGATTTAAGTCATTTATCATGTCCAACATGATCTTGTCTCTTAGGGAGTGTGTTTAAGGACTTAATCTCTTTCTAAATAAACAATAGCTTAGCTATCTTGCAAAAGCATATGACTTGCCTACATGTATTTAAAATCGTAGGAGTTAGTTGATGGCCACCCCGAGGCGATTGTAAGTCCAACAGTTGTGTGGTTTGTCCTCTCTTGTGGAGGTAAACCAAATTCCCATTTTGCCTTAGATTTAGGTTATGCTTTGGTCTTCGCCAAAGCTCCCTAAATTTAGGTTCAGAGGTTGCTTCTTCACTGTGCATGTTATAAGCATAAATCCTTACCTCTTAGCATTTCCATGATCTTGTGTTATGAAATTGTATGTCTTAGTTTTCTAATAAAATAAATAAATACTCCTCAATTCCAAAATATAAAGCCCACATAGATAGTTTGGGATGCTTACTAGTTCCAAGTATCATAAGCATCTACTTATCTTCCTTTTGATAACAACTCCTCCTTGATCAATCCCATTAATCTTCTAAAATATACCAATTGATTGATAGTCTATCTTGAAATCTTTGGAGACAATGATCATTTACTATTGAGTATTCTTAAGGAATTTCATTCCTTAAGATGTAATTAACTATGGGGGCTTGCCTCCATAGGGAACTTAACTAACCCAATTTAAAACAAACCCTGCTTTAATTTTTCATGCAAGTAGGAGAAGAATCTTTGGTACATCCAAAGACTCATAGTCCTTAGGAGTCCTTATTAAGGTGATTAGGTCCATTTATAGAATGGTGACTTTTGTCTCTTAAGATAGTACATTCCTGCCTCAAAAATAAAGAAGAATTAAAAATATTTTCAAATTCACCAACACTCAAAAGTATTGGTCTAAAGACCATCTTCAAAAGTATGATGATGATCTACATGTGTAACGCAAATGGCTAGCATCCAAGTCCTTGCATATGAGTAGAGGTAAACAATGATAAGTGATGGGTCAATTTTCAGATAAGCAAATAAAAGCCTCTATAATGAAGATTCTATAATTAAAAATATAGGAATAAACATTAATTAAATTATAGGCTGAGATTTTAGAACTTAAAAGTTGAAATTAAAATTTTCATGAGTGAATGCTTAAGTCCTAGGTGAACTCAGAGGCATCCCTATGTAGCCTCCATGGCTATGTGCTTTCAGGTGCTTTACATGACATATTGAAGGAAACACATGCCATAATTAGTGTTAAGCAACTATAAAATTGAAAAGGAAAAATGTAATGCACTACACTAAATGTATGTACTATAATAAATTAGAAAATTTTAAAAATGAGCAAACTGCATAGAACCCTATAACTATAGCAACTACAACATACCATTTACTATTGATATTTGATGGGCACAATGACCTCTAATGACCACTCTCTTGCATAAACTACAGGATTTGCTAGTGCTACTTTTATTCTCATCCATAGTATTTCTAAATCTAGTAGTGTGTGATCTTCCTAACCTTCTGCAAAAAGAAAGTTGTAATAACTCGATAGAACCATCTTCAACATTGTAAGCTAGCTAGTAAGAATGATCAAGTAATGTATGAAACTCAGCTATGTATGTAAGCTTATACAAATGTATAATGTAATACTGTGATACATATTTCAGATGATTTAATCTTCTAAATTCCAATGCTATAACAAGATGTAGAAATAATATATTATTGCATGATTACAACTACACATACACTGACTAATATCTGAGTAATCAACTTTGAATGATCGGCATGACCAATCAAACACTTGCATCTCCCTAGGGTTAATGTTAATTGGTTCTGGGAATTATCTAGCTTCCCATTCAAAATGATGTAACATAGTAGACACCTGCTGTGTAATCATAGATAAGTTTGCTTCCTATTATTGAGTTATGGTGGCAAATCTTTCCATAAAAAGTGCAACAAAGTTATAATAAATAGTAGTGATTAACGTCTGAATTGGTAACCCACGTGCACATTTAAGCACTCTGTTGAAATATTCGGATGCGTTTGTCGTCATAGTTCCATAACGTATTTCACCATCATGCATTAATGTCCATTTTTCTAGGTCTCACTCCACAAGCCATTTGTGTGCTTCTTCCTTAACATTTTTTATGTATGTCATGTAGCGACTAAATTCATGCATACCAACAGTGTTTCCAGCCATATATATTTTCTGGCATAGAAATTCTACATCTCCAACTCCTAATCTACATATGACTTTGTGGTGTTTATTTTTGACTGTGTATGGGGGACACCACGCAGATTTGAGGTTGTACTTATTGAGGTGATTGGGTATGACACCAAAGAATGGTGCACTATCTTGAAAGATAGAAATCCCACCCTACAATGGACCTAATCACCTAATAAGGACTCGTAAGGTATGATGGGTCTTCAAATATACTAGAGATTTTTCCCTTACTTTACATGGATGAATAAAGCAGAGTTTATTTAAATTGAGTTTTAAAGTTCCCTATGGGGGAAATTCTCTATAGTTAATTACATCCCAAGGAAGGTGAGTTCCTTAAGAATTCTCATTAAAGTATGCTTCCAATGAATTCAAAGATAGGACTATTAATAAATTAGCTATGTTAGGAAAATCAATTGGGATAGATGAAAAATGAGAGACTTATTATGAAAGCCAAAGGGAGATGAGTAGGGAATGCTCATAATACTAGGAAGCCTAGTAAGCATTCTGGCCAATCTTATGGTTGGGCTTTATATGTTTGAAGTTGAAGAGAATTATATGTTTGAATTGAAATTTTATTAGAAATCTACTTATAATCTTACAACATTATGAAAATGCCTAAGAGGTGATGACTTATGCTTGTAGCTGAGAGAAATAGAACCTTAGATCAATGGGAGCTTTGGTAAGGGCCAAAGCATGTTCTAAATCTAAGAAAATATGGGTATATGGTTTACCTCCACAAGAGAGGGTAAATCACCCATTTGCTAGACTTATAATTGCTTGGAGTGGCAGTCAGCTAACTCCTCCTACACTTTAAAATCATGTGGTCAAGTCATATATTTTGCAAGATGGTTAGGTTATTATTATTAGAAAGAAAACTAAGGTCCTTAAATCCACTCCCTAAGAGACTAGAGCATGAGTGGTATGAGTAATGACTTAGTCTAATGCAAGTTTTATCAATTTTTATTTAATTTTGACCAAGGTCATAGGATTTTTATATGTCTAAATGCATGTTGAAATAAGATTATTGGCTAAATCAGAGAGAATGAGGTATTTTTCAACATGGAGGAGACCCTCAAAGGTCAAGTCTTCCCTTATCGTGCAAGGATGGAAGCCCTCTCCTAACAAAACTAAAACAAGATGACATGCATGATGTTAAGCATACAACATCTAGCTAAGGGGTTGCTAAATCTATTAATTATATTTATTTAATGCCTAGGCTTTATGTGAGGTTATGAGTTATTTATAAAATTTAATTATGAGTTATAGTTGGGGTAGAAAAATTAATTTTCATAAGAGCCTAATCGGATCCAGACCACACATTAAATCACCATATATGAAGAAACTAAGAAAAGACGTGTCATTTCTATAACGCAATTATAAATAAAACACCAAATAATTTATAAACTCGATAAAAAAGAATAGCAGGCAGGTGTAGTCAAGTACTGCCATACAACCCAAAAAGAGAAATAGGTAGCCGAGCTCTACCCTTATACAACCCCGTATATGAAAGAATAATTTTAATTATAAATAAATAAATGCTATTGGGGTCTTCCTATCTTCTTTCTTCATGTCTCCTCCATTTCTTCATTTAGGTTAGCTTGCTCCAAAGGCATCACGGGGGCCTCCCAAGATAAAGCCTTCTAGCCTCCACTCATCCTAATCTGGCCATAACACTAATCATAATTCCTAATGCACAATTACATTAGAAATAGAAAAAGTAAATCTAACTACAGGTGTAAAATAAGTGTTAGCTAAACATACCATACAACCCAAGCAGCTATATGTATGATTGGACTTAGCACCCTGCACATGGGTAACTAAGTCCACCTATCCTAATTTAGATTATGCTTAGGGGTTTAGCAACCTGCAAAAGAGAGCATTTATATTTATTTTAAGCACTCATTAAACATAATATCCTGTAGAAAATATAATTAGGCTAATCACGGCCTAACTTCCAGTCTACGAAACATATACCCTAACATCTAGTCTACAACAATATATCATAAAACCAAACATACATCAAACCATATCCCACCTTAACATAAGGATAAAAGTGAGGGCTAAATCTAAGGTGTGTATTAAGGCTTGCGTGGTATGCCTTAACTAGGCATTGTTATAATTTTCTAAGTAATAAAGGATTTAATTATAAAGGATGATTTCACTTTAAGTGGCTTAATTGATTTGTAAGTTTTACTTAATACTTTTTTGTTTTATTTTGCTTACACTTAACAACAAAGCGTTATAAAGAGAAGAAAATTAATCTAAAGCAAACTAATTAAATGAATTCTCTTTAGTGAATGGCTTATTACATATTTTAATTAGTCCTAAGGTTACGTTCATTTTAAATAGACTTATTCAATAAGAAAGGAATCTTAAAATTAATTGGAGTTAATTACTATCACACAACATATGTTTGTCCATTTTTTCCACCATATGTAGCATGCATATGATTAAGTCCTAAACATACCTATACATGCAATATGTTTTTTTGGCACATTTAAATGCAGGATGCATAAATGAGTTTTATAGAAAAAGAGGATTCTCATTCATTAGCTAGATAAACATTCAAATGTATGAAAGTTCTAATCAAGTACTTCGCCTTTGTTTGACCAGGAGAATGAGGTAGGAACCTCTGTGGGCCTACTTAAAGCCATGCATTCCAAGGTATCCAGACTAGTTATACCTACTATTCTTAAATATATATGGATGTATAAACAACTATAAGAATAGAGAATCATGCAAAAATTATATTTTTATTTTTAATTATGCATATAGAATAAGGTGAGATTTTTATTCATTGGCCAAATGCGCACAGAAGTATATACAAGTTATAAGCAAGTACTTTGCCATTGTTTGACCAGGAGAATGAGGTAGAAATCTCCTTGGGGATTCTTAAAGTCATACTGGTGTCCGACTAATTATACCCATTTTCTTAAATACACATGTGTACAAAAACCTATAAAGGTGGAAATCATACAAGAATTGTATTTTAATTAATTTATACATGTGAGCTAAAATTTTATCTCAACTCTAACATGGATATACCTAAGAATGAACCCAAGCAAGTGTTGTGTCCTTTTCAAATGAACTATACACTTGTAAATATTCATATCCTTATGTAAATTCATGAAGATTAAAGAAAATAGAACTTCATATCACATGTTCTAAGTTGTAAGCACATACAAGCTTATAAATACTCAAAATTATCATTACTTGTTATAGATGATTTATATACTTTTAAAATAATTTTCTATTTAATAGTGATAATAGCCACACACATATTTTTAATTTCAACACATGCAACTTGACATAAAGGAAATCATTTCATTTAATTAATTTTGAAAAGGATGAATGCATGATTACAAGTGGCATACAACATTTAATACAATTGGAGAGAAATAAAAGAACATAAGCACATAATTTTATTCAATCCAATTAATTCCTAAGGACAATCATGTTAAATAAGATCATTTAAAACAAACCAAAGTTCCTTAATGCCATTTTTTTATTTCATGTTTGATTTGATTTAAGAAATGTGAAAGATTTTCTAATCCTAATCCCATTCCCCATGTGTGAATTAATTTGATTTAATGAAAAGCAATTAGGTGCATTTTATGAATTGGTTAAGTTAAGCATGGATTAAATCAATTAATTAAACCCTTACCTATGTTACCTTAAGGTAATTAATTAAAAAATTATGAGCTAACATGATATGCAAATAAATTGACAAATAAATAGCAATGTTCCCATGAAATGAAAGGAGCCTAATGCAATTAGCTCACAATCATTATTAATTAAGCTTAAGGAACTCACTTAATTACTTTTATGATTTTCTCACACATATGAGCTAACCATAATTTCATTAGCTCTCTTTAGATTATTGAACACCCAAAGAACTACCCAAGGATTAATTAGGGAAATTAGATTTAATTAAATCTTTAATTTAATTGATCAAAGGATTAATCCATTAATTCATTTTTCTCTTTCTTAATTATCAAACTTGATTAACTTTTGAAAATGAGATGGACTTAAAGGAAAAAGGTTGGAAAATAGGTCACAACCTAATTCCATAAGCTATCCATTTAATCAAGCATGAATTCATACAAGTTGAGTTTTAATTTAGCCAATTAAGTCACTGATTAATTAATTATTCATTAATTAGCATTTTTGGTTGAAAAGAGAGGGAAAAATAGGGAAAGGATTAGGGGAAAAGTCCCAATCTAATTCCCTAAGCCTCCTTAGAATCCAATAGTAATTAACGAGTCCAAAAAATTAATTAATTACTGTTCACATACCTAATTATCATTTAATTAAGTTTAGAAGGTAATTAGGGCTTAATCAATCAATTTTTCTAATTAAGCACCCAATAAATTCTAGGAAAAATAAGAGAGGCAGAGGTCATCCCCCTAAACATCATTAAAAAGTTTGAAATCAATTAGATGATTAATTAAGGAGTACTTAAGCTGATTAAGTTTTAAACTAAACCTTGATTAAGCCAAAATTATTATTCAAAATTAATTAAGGATAATTTTAATGGATTCCTCTTTGAAATACCTTTAAAATGAGCCCACATTTGCATTTTTAGATTTTTTTATAATTAGTTATGAATTTTAAAAATTTTAACATTAAAAATGGATTAATTAACCCTAATTAAAGCCCTAATCCCATTGGCACCATGTGGCATACTGATGCGGCACACATTCCACATGGTGTGACGGAATTGGGTATTAAAGTTATCACATCGTGCAGCTGAGTCAGCTGATGACGAACATACTTTCTCATGGACTGTCCTACTTAAGATTGGATGGCCATGATTAATTTCACAGTTTAGAGAGAATAATTAATGGATTTAAGTGTGATTTATTCATGGTCATCCATTTCAATCAAGCGAGATGTAGACAGAATCAAGATCTTAGTGCAATGCAACTCAACTCATGCCAAGGGCATAGGAGAGGAAGAAAGGATCCACTGAGGGATCAAGTATGTGAACCTTTCATTAGGGAAGCAGGTTTAGGTTATCCATAGAAAGGATAAGGATTTAATCTTGATCATAAACATGATTTGGGGAGAGAAGATCCACCAGAGATTAGGATTGGTATCTCATCGGGAATGAGTGCATGAACCTTCCACTAGGGAAGCAGGTTCAGATTATCCACCAGGGATAGAAATTTGATTTGGTTTGATTTTATGGGACTCCACTAGGGAGAAGATATGATTCATGCCTCGCTAGGGAGAAATTTGATTTGATTTTATTAGTGGGCATCTAACGGGGATGAGAATTCAATTTAATTTGTTTGCTTATGATTTGGGGCCCTACTGTGGAGAGGATATGGTTTGATTTTGAGGGCACATCTGCTAGAGATATGAGTTCAGATCCGTTGGGGATAAGGTGGATTTAATTTATGGTTTTCTTTGGTTTATTTGGGGGAAGCATCCACTAGGGATAAGAGTGGATGGATTTAATTCAGACTCCACTGGGGAAAGATGGTTGATTTAATAAAATGGACCCTGTCAGTGTGCTATGGATCCACTAAGAAGGGGCAACATCATCCGAGGCCTATCTCAAATTTATAAATCTAAATGGATAGTCTACCGGCCATCAGGTAGGACATCCAATCTAAGGGTTACCTTTTGGTATGAAATGGTCAAGTCAAGAAGAAACCTTGTAGACTTATATCCTCCTAAACAATGAACCACTGAGGTGATCTACTAATAGCACAATAAATCAAACCTGACCTAGGGTGCCTATTGAGTGAATGTTGTTGTGGCTCATATCGACTAAAAAATAGTCAAAATTAATTTCATTTTAAATGGACCATGTCAGTGTGCGATAGATCCACTAAGAAGAGGCTAATATTAGCCTAGTCCTATCTTAGATTTAAAAATCCAAAGGGATAGTGTACTGGCAATGGGGTATAACTAACCAACCTAAGGGTTGTCTTTCGGTGTGCAATGGTCAAGTCAAGAAGAAAGCTTGTAAACTTACACCTTTCTAAAAAGAAACCACTAGGGTGATCAGTTGATAACACAATAAATCGAACCCAACCTAAGGCTGCTTGTCATTGTGCAATGGTCGTGCTGGAGAGGATATGTGATAGAATTATATCTTCTAAAGCAAGGATGACAGTCGGGGTGACCTGTTGGTGGTACAATAAGTTGAACCTGACCTAAGGGCTACTATTGAGAGAGTGCCGACCCAGGGAATTATCTCAACTCAAAAGTAGTCAGGCGATTCATATAGGAAGTTATGCTGATACTGCCCTAAACATAGGATGCCTGCTCGAGAAAAGGTACCGCTCAGGGTTTCCTCCTAATCCATGAGAGAAAATATATATTTTGTTTATAAGTTTGTGTGGACCCTGTTGGTGTGCGAGGCACCACACAGAGAAGGGGCTCATATCAGCCTAGTCTTATCTCAGACTTACTAGAACAATGAAGAATCTACACATCTACAAGATGAATTCTCCAACCACAGGGGTGGCTACCAGGAAAGGGGGACTGTCCAATCCAAGAGTAACTTGGGTAGTGTCTAAATGGGGTCGCTAAGGATGTGATCCAAATAGAGTGCCCACATGGGAGGTGCCACTAGGGGCTTTATCCTGGACCCTGTAAAAAAAAGTTTATAGGTATACGATGGCAAACTTTAGGAGAAAGCTTGTAGACTTACATCTGCCAAGAGTAGTGTATCCATCGGGTGGGAGGCCGTCAGCATAACGATGACCAACCAACCTAAGGTACCCATAGGTTTGCGATGATCAATCTGAGAGGAAGGCTTGCAGACTTACATCTTCACAGATAGAAATGATCATCGGGATAGTCTGTCATCAGTAGGATAGATGCTATCTGACCTAGGGCAACTACCAAGTGGGGAGTTTCGCATAAGGACTGGACCTAGGCTTGAAGTAGTTAGGAGGAAAGGAGCCACTAGGGGACTTATCCTAAACCTCAAATATACTTCACCCAATCAGTGCATGATGGTTAGTTCAAGAAGAAAGTATGTAGGCTTACATCATCTTAAACAAAGTCAACATGAGGTAGCTTACCAGCTACGTAGTAAAGCCTACCAAACTAACAAGGTGCTCGTCAGTTTGTAGTGGTCAAATTAGGAAGAAAGCTTGTAGACTTACATCCTCCAAACAAGTAACCATTGGGGTGACACACTAGCAAGGTAGCATGTCAGCCCAACCTAGAGCGGCTAATGAGTGAGTGCCACAGGGACTTTATCTCATATCAAAATAGCCCAAGACAAAAGATATGTGTTTATTTTATGTGATTGTGTGTAGTTTGTGTTGGTGGTGTGTTGCTAAAGGATAGGACACCGCTTGGGTTCCTTACACCTACACTAAACACATCATGACACATTCGCAAGCAAAGATGTTTCTAAACATAGAAGAGATAGAATTTGAGATGAAAGAAATTTTATTGATAATTGATTTGAAATAAGATTTATGAATAATATTTCTTTAGGTAGAGCTTGTCGATTGGAAACATTGGCCACTTTCCTTTATAATTTATAAGTTAATAAGATCTTCTTTGGTAGGCCTTCTTTATGGTAAAAGGGCCTACCTCAAACTCGTCTCCCCATCCGAGCAAAAAATTGGTCTTTTTAAAACTAAAACAAGCTCTCCTACTTGAAAAGCTCTAGGATAGACCAACTTGTTATGAGCTTAAATCATTTTGAATTTGTATAACACGAGGTTCTGTTATGCATGGAGGCGTCTCTCCTCCAAACCTTTGAGCTCTTCTAACTGTAACTTGTCATTCTGCTCCATGGTAATCTTACTATCCACAGCTATCCTTAATTATGGGAGTTGGACTTCTAATGGTAGAACTACTTCAGACCTATACACTAAGGAGAATGGGGTAGATTGAGTTAGAGTTTTGTATGTGGTTTGGTAAGCCCACAAGGCCTTAACTAACTGCTCATACCACTATTGCTGGTTGTCATCGAGTGTCTTCTTTAATATATGAATGAGAGTTATATTTAAGGCTTCTGCTAAGCCACTTAGCCTCGAATAGTAGATGGTAGAATATCTCCAATCTATACGGTGTCTTCGAGCAAAGCTGTTGATTTTAGTGCTCTTAAAATCAGTACTATTATCAAATATAATTCATTGAGGCACCCCGACCCAAACTAGAGTTGTAACCTCTCTAAGTGGGATTGCCTTTGCCCACATAGAAAAGCAGTAAGGAGGATCGATCGGACCCACTATGTCGGTTCCCCAACACTCAAATAGCCATGAGGCAAATGTAAGATGTAGAATGTTGGGTGGTTGGTGTAAGATCACACTATCCACCTGACATTAGTGGCATCTCCTAGCTACGTCCATACAATCTGTGATCATCGAAGGCCAATAGTATCCTAGTCTCTTAATCTTGTCTTTCATCTTTGGACTGGATTGATGCACTCTGCATAAACCTGATTGTACCTCTATAACGATCTTACGGGCTTCATGTTTGTCCAAACAATGTAACTACATATGATCGAAGGACCGCTGGTACAAGGTGCCATCCACGAGAGCATATGAAAGGGCTCTCTGCTTCACCTGATGTTCTAGTGACCTCTCTTGAGGTAGTTTCCATATATTTAAATAATCCATGAATGGTTGTGTGGTGAATATATATATATATATATATATATAACACTTTTATTGGGATACCACGTAGATCCATAGATATTCTTATTAGGATGATTGGGTACTACATTGAAGAGAGGTGTACTATCTCGAAAGATAGAAGTCACCACCCTACAATGGACTGTCACACAGAAAAGGATTGGACTATTGGTCTTAGGTACACGAGATTCTTCCCCTACTTTACATGGAAAGTAAAGCATGGTTTATTTTAAATAAATCGAGGTAAGCCCCAGTTAATTATCTAAGAATGTGATTTCGAAGGTAAATGAATATCTTGATTTGGTTTATGAAAGTTTATTTTAGAAGATCAGTGGATCGATCAAGAGGAGGGAGTTCTTATCAATCCAAATGAAGATGAGTAAGGGGATGCTTAGAATACTAGATTTTGGTATCCCAAACTATCTATGATTGAGGCTTTATTTTTTGAAGTTGAAGTGATTTATTTGTTTGAGTTGAATTTTTATTAGAAATCTAGGACTTATAATTCCATGACAGGAGATGATGAAAATGCCTAAGAGGTGAGGATTTATGCTTGTAGCCCGCAAAGGGGAAAAGCAACCTCGAAACCTAAATCTAGGGCTTTGGTGAGGGGCAAAGCACAACCTAAATCTAAGGAAAAAATGGGTATTTAGTTTACCTCCACAAGAGAGGATAAACCACCCGACTATTGGACTAACAACCACCTGGGGATGGTTGTCAACTAACTCATCCTATGATTTTAAATACATGCAGGCAAGTCATATGCTTTTGCAAGATAGCTAAGTTATTATTTATTTAGAAAGAGACTAAGTCCTTAAACACACTATCTAAGAGACTAGATCATGTAGGGCATGATTAATGACTTAAATCTAATGCAAATTTATGTTTTATTTTTATTTTGACAATCAATTTGACATAGTTTTTGGATTCATATGCCTAATGAATGAGAAATTAGATTATGGGCCAAAATCAGCAAGAAAGGAGGTGTATTTCCATCATGGCTCTCAAAGGTCAAGCCAAGTTCTCTGGCAAAGGTGGAAGCCCTCCAAATCAAGAGTGAAATAATATGCTTTTTATGTATGATGTGAGAAAGAAAATACAACATCCAGCTAAAGGGATGCTAATTCTTTTATCTTGATTTTTATAACCTAGGCTTTAAGTGAGGTTATGAGTTGTTAATTTTTAATTTTGAGTTGATTAATTGGATAGAAAAATTATTTTTTCTTAAGAGCCTAATCATCATCCAGGCCATACATCAAAGTAAGGAAGAAACTAAGAAATGATGACATCTTAATACACAAGCTAAACAAATATTAAACAATTTAGTAAAAGAAAAGAATTTGTCATTGGTCGCTCACCACGTAAACCTGAAAACAAATTGGATAGCTGAGCTCTACCCTTTTACAACCCGGATTATAAATAAATAAATTATAATCAAGAAGGAATTCATTGTTATAGGGGGTATTCATTCTTTTTTCTTCATTTCTTCTTTTATCTTCTTTTCTTCTTTCTTCTTTCTCATTTCATGTTTCTTCTTTTGGTTGGTTGGAATATGGTTACTCCAAAGGCATCACATGGTACATAAGACATAGTCTTATAACCAATGTTCATCCTAATCCCCCATAACAGTCATTCCAAATCTTATTTATAAAATTACATTAAATTGGGGGGAAAAAATCTAACTAAAACTTATAAAATAAAGATTAGCTAAACAAACCACACAATCCCAAGCATGTATATGAATAAATTGGACTTAGCACCCCACACATGGGTAACCAAGTCCACCTGGCCTATTTTAGATTATGCTTATGGGTATAAGCAACCTAAACAACAAGCATTTTTATATTTTTATTACAGTGCCCCTTAAGCACAATCCCCTGCAGAAGATAATGATTAGACTAAGATCACCCTACCAATCTATCCATGCACATACACCCTAACATCCAGACTAAAATATTACATCATAAAATAAATGTAAATATCAAACCATGCACCGCCCTAACCTAAAGCTAGAAGTGGTGACTTAGTTTAATGTGTGCTATTTATTTTTTGTAGCGCTTAGCTAGGCTTTAAGGTTGAAGTTTGCTAAGTATGAACATGTTCAACTTACAGTATGATTTCAATTAAGTGATTTAGTTGATTTGGTTGATTTTATTTTGTGATTGATTAGGTTTGAATGAACCTACAATTAATTACTAAGTATTGCAAATAGAGAAAAAGGGAAGAGAACTTCTCTTTCCTCCCTACTTTAAGTAATTTCTAAGGTGGATTCATTAATGATTTTTATTTAGTGAATGTTTTATTATGTATTTTAATTAACCCTAATTTTAGATTTTCCCTAAACAAACCTATTCAAAATGAAAGGAATTTTAAGATTAAGTAAAGTGAATTACTATCACAAAATACACAACACTTTATTTCTTTCCCAATATGTGTAACATGCATATAGATGGACCCTAAGCATATCTATACATCTAAATGGAAATGTTTAGCACACCTTAATGATGAATGCTAAGGGATGTTACCTAAGAAAATTTGGATGCTTCATGATGCATGATTTGGTTAAGTAGAAAAAGAAAGATTATCTTATCCATTTTCATATGTACATTTACAAGTATGAAAGACATAAGTGAGTACGGTGCCATTATTTGCACCAGGGGTGTAAGGTATAAGACCTACTTGGCTAAAGCCTCGCAACCCCTGGGTGTCCACTAATATACCACTTTTCTTAAATACATGTGCAAAAAAAAAATGCATGGAACGAGAATCATGCAAAAGTTTATGTTTGTTTGATTTTGGTTTGATTATTTACATATGTGTGATGTGGAGTTCCTTCTTAATTCATGACATAGGAGTGTATGGAAAGGATTTAATAAAGTGTTATGTCCTTTTTCAAGTGGACTATACACTTCGCAAATCCTATACAAACCTATGTTAAGAAAGAGAAGGAAATCACATAACACATTTCATATTATTCACATGTAAGTTTATAAGTACTTATAAATAGCATACCTTTCATTATAATGTTTGACTTATAAATTTTGAAAATAATTTTGGGTTTAGTAGTGATAATAACCATTCATATTTTTACTTTAGCAAAAATATGCAATTTGACACAAAAGAAATATTTCATTTTAATTTTATTTTTCAAAAGACATGAATGCATGATATTCATATGACATACACATTTAATATGCTAGAAAAGAAATAAAGTGATGAAAGCATGTAAATTCATTCACCCTAATTAATTCATAAAGACAATCTTATGAAATAAGATTATTTAAAGTGAATCAAAGTTGGTTTAAGGAAATTTTGATTTGGTTTTGATTTGATATTAGGAAATGTGAGAACTTTGCTATTCCCATCTTCACATATTTATGTTATTTTAGTTTAATTTTTAGAAGCCTTAAGTGGATATTATGTTTTCTTAGGTTAAGGTGTTTATTAAGTTCATTAATTACCCCTTACCTACACCACTTTAACATATTTAACCAAATAATTATGAGCCAATGTATGATATAAAATCACAAGAATTTAAATCAGTAATGCACCTAAGAAAGAAAGGGGCCTAATGCATTTGGCTCATAATTAATGATTAATTAAGCTAAAGGGTTTAATTTAAGTACTTTCATAACCCTTCCCACACATATGGGTTAGATATGATTTCCTTAAGCTACTTAGATTATTGAACACCTAAGCATCTACCCAAGGAGGCAATGATTGAGTTCTGGAATGTTTTGAAATTTTTATCAAGTTAATTAAGTAGGTCATTAGTGGATTAGCCCTTAATTAAATTTAGATTAAGGAAGGAAAGGGGTTTAAGGAACGACTTAGAGAATATACCCCAAACCCATTCCATAGACCTCCTCTTCACTTTAAAAAAGTTTAATTAACTTAATCAAGGGATTAAACCATTGTTCACATGCTTAATTAAGCTTAATTATATTAAGAGAGTGATTAAGGATTCATTAATTGATTTCCCCCATTAACTCATCAATAAATTTCAAGAAACTTAGGGGAGACTGAGGTCATCCCAATAAATATAACTGAGAAAATTGGAATCAATTAATGAAGTAATTAAGGAGTAATTAAGATTATTAAGTTTTTAATAAAATCTTAATTAAGGAAAATTCATTGTTCAAAATCAATTAGAAATAATTTTAATGAATTTCCCTCTCAATTATCTTCAAAATGTATTTTATTTTGTATTTTTCTAATTTTTCTACATTTACTTATGTAATTTTCAAATTTCTATCATTAAGGATTAATTAAAACACTAATTATATAACTAATCTCATCGGCGCCACGTAGACCGCTGACGTGGTGCGAGCTTTCCACATGGCACGATGGGATTGATTATTTAAGTTGTCACATCCAATGTCGTGTTAGCCGGTGGTGCTACGCGCTTTCTCCTCAACCGTCTAATCAAAGATCGGATGGTCAGGATTAAGCCCGCGGTTCTTAGGGGATAAATCAAAATATCCTACGTGAATTAATTAGGATCTTCCATCCAAATGTGTGGATGGACAGTCCATGATCCGTCCTTGAGCTCACTTGTGGGAGAGGGCAACCGTCCAATCTTTAGGGCTTGATCCGAGCTTGATTGAGCTCGGATTGAGCTCAAACTTAACCCACACCACCATCATGCAAGGAGCAAGACATCCAATAGTTAAAAAGCAATGGGGTGAAAGTTTCTTTCACAAAGGACCAAGAACTCCTACACCTAAGCTCGATTTTGATGCATACCTCGTCAGAGGCTATCACCAGCACTCCCAACCGTCGAGGTAGCTTCTTCTAGTGGAGACGAAGCTCTGTTGAAGATTTGAGGGCTTGAGGTTGAGTGGACTTCCTATGGACCAAAGTGGGCTTCAATTGCTTGTGACCTTGATCAAACTTTCCCTTCTCATGGCTTGAGAGCTCTGATGAAGACTTGGGTGAGCTCGATTGGGTTCCCTTAAGGTGCTTGAAGGAGGAATTGAGTTGAAATCATGTATTGAGTAAGTTTGAAAATTTGCTACCTCCCCTATTTTTGATTTTGATAAACTGAGAAATGGAGAAATGCAAAGAGCTAGAGGATGCTTGGAGAAGCTTGGGAATGGTTATTCTGACTTCCTATCACTCAATAGAAAGCAAGAGAATCAAAATGAAATGAAATTAGGGGGAGAATATCTCCCCCTAGAAGGATCGGACGACTGAGCATAGCTTTGCCATTTTGATCAAATTGATCATATTAGTTAAGTTGGTTAAGCCATTTTGGACACCATGTGGTTCAGTTTGGCCAGAGGGAGGTAGTGGAGAACTTTCCATGTGCCAAATGAGGTGGAGGAGTGATTCTCATGTGCTCATTTTGAGTGGGGTGATCGATTTTGGCCTAGGGTTGGGTTTGGTTGACCCAAACCCATTGGTTCATGTACACCACACTACCTAGTGTCCACTTGGTCCACTAAGAGGGTGTCAAATGGCCATGAAAATGATATGACCAAAATTTAAGTGGAATTGGCCATAGGTTACCCCTTGACCTAGGGGTAAAATGGTCATTTAGCCTTGATTTCACTTTGGGTAGGTTTAGAATAGTTTTAAATTAGGTTGGACCAAATTTCAAAGAATTTGGAGTTGATTTTATGTCATTTGGCTCATGTTGACCTATTTAGGTCAAAAAGGGTCAACTTGGGTCAAGTTGACCAATTGATCAAATTGGGTCAAACCAAGGGTTGGGTCAAGTTCCTATGACTATTTGAAATATGTTTGAATAATTAGTTTAGTTCAATTTGATTTGTATTTAGTTTTGGTTCATTTGATTTCATTTAGATCAAATGGGTCAAGTTGACATATTTGACCCATTTGACCTATTTGGGTTAGGTAATGGGTTGGTTTAGGTTTGGTTGGTCATTTGAAATATGTTGCAAGCTTTGATTTTAATCAATTTTAGTTTGATTTAATCTTTGCTCAATTTGACCTTTTAGGTCAAGCTGAGTTCATGGTCAATTGGGCTAGGTTAGGCTCAAGTCGGCCAATTGAGGCTTTGGTCAAGTTCAACAAGTGGTTTAGAATGAATTTGACCCATTGGTTGCAATCAATTTGGGTTTGATCAAGTTTTGACATATTTTGACTGTTTAGGTCAAGTTGGGTCAACTTGGGTCAAGTGGCCAATTAGGCTAGGTTGGGCTCAAATGATGACTTGGTCAAGTTCAAACATTGATCATGAATTAGTTTTGATCAATGGTTTCAATTAATTTGGCCTATAATGAATTTTGGCTAGTTTAGGTTTCATTTTGGTTAAGTGTTGACTTGGTCAACCCTTAGGTTTGACTTTGTTTGAACCAATTTGAGTGATTGATCATCTCATGATGATTGTTGCTCACAATGTGAGGCTTAGGTGGGCTTAGTTCAATCCAATTTGGGTAGGATTAAAATTTAGCTCAAAGGGGTACTTTAGATCACTTTGGGTCAAGTGAGCCTAAGTGGGTCAATTGACTTGATCAATACTTGAATCAAGTTTGGTTGAACTCACATATGGACTTATGGTTAAAATATAAATCCATTTGCAAGTGATTTGGAGTCAAATGGGTTTTGATTCATTTGATAATTTCAAGTTCAAAGGGTGAACATGAGTTTGACTTGGATAAGTTTTGAATTTAATTTTGGTTTGATGATTGAAGTTTGTGATTATATTTGGTTTCATGATTGAAGGATTGATTGAATCATTAAGAAAAATAAGGGTTTGGCTTGATTTGAGTTTGATTTGACTAAGTTCAAGAATTTGACTTGAAAGGCTTAGGTTGAATTTTAGTTGAATTTGGATTTGAGTTTTGAATTTATTTTTGATTTGATGATTGAAGTTTGTGTTTATATCTGGTTTTATGATTGAAGGATTGATTGAATCATGAAGAAAAATCAAGGGTTTGGCTTGATTTGAGTTTGATTTGGCTAAGTTCAAGAATTTGACTTGAAAGGTTTAGGTTGAATTTGGATTTGATTTTTAGATTTAGTTTAATCATTTGAATTTATATTTCATTCATATTTGTGAATATAAATGATAATATAAATGGGTTATGAGAAAATTTCTTGAATTTGAATTTATTTGGATATGATTTAGGCTAAGTCCATATAATAGAATCAAAGTGACTTAGGAGAGATTTTTGAACTTGGAATTGAGTTTTCGATTTAGTTTAATCATTTGAATTTATATTTCATTTAAATTTATGAATATAAATGTGAATATAAATGAGTTATGAGAAAATTTCTTGAATTTGAATTGATTTGGATTTGATTTGAGCTAAGTCCATAAGATAGAATCAAAGTGACTTAGGAAAGATTTTTTTTTATTTAGATTTCAATCATGGGCTTCAATCATTTGGAATTGATTCATGATTTCAGAAAATCCATTGGAATTGATTTAAGGTTTGGTTTGGAATTGCTTTGATTTTAAGGTTGACTTGAATTTGGAGTTTGACTTGAAAGAAGGAAGTGAGGATTTGGTTCAAGCTACGAGATAGGCAAATTTTCCTAACACCCTTAAGGCTTAACCTATTCCTATGGCTAACTCTTCTAAGTCTCTAAGGTTAGGTTGAGTGTTCACCTAATCACTAGAAGTGTCTTAAGACTAAAAAAACTCTCAGTGTCTAAGAGGAGCTTTATGTCTAAGATGGAGGGGTTGAGAGCTCATTCTAAAAATGAGGTCAACAGGTTGCCTCCAATCCAACTCCTCATTTTTTTTGACAATAATAACCACCCCTTCAAGAGAGAATCTCTCGATGAGTTCAGCGTCAATAAGGGATAAGACTTGTCTATTTTGGACCCTTATTGATATGAACTCATTTTCTGGACATGCCAACTCTTTAGCAAGCTTAGCTAACGCATCTGCTTTCGTGTTCTCTCCTTGAGGAATCTTATAGATGGTAACCTCTGAGATTTGTGCCAATAGCTCTATGGTGTACTTATGGTAGTGATTGAGCTTAGGCTTCAGAACCTTGTAAGGCCCAATGATTTCGTTGATAACTACTTGGGAATCCCCGAAGATGTTGATACTGATATGCGTGTATAATGGCTAACCTGCACTCAATCGAGCCTCATATTCAACTTCGTTGTTGGAGCATGGATTGGATAGATGATATGAGAATCTCATCACATCACGGTCCAGAGTTAGGAGAACTATTTTTACTCCTTCCTTTTTTGGAAGAGTAGATCGTGGTTCTTATCCCTATTAAAAGGAAGTCACACCATCAAAATACATCTTCCAGCGATGAAGGCTAGTATCCTCTAAGTTCATGATTTGTTCATCAAGGAGGTCATCACTAAGTGGAGAATCAGCAGGAAGTGGGTGTGCTACTAAGAAATTTGCTAGTGCTTATCCTTTCACCACACAGAGGGGTACGAAAGTGATGTTAAATTGTGATAGAATCATGAACCAATGCGCCAACCATCCAGATAGTGTCGGACATGTCATGAGATATGGCAGTGGATTGATCCTAGAGATCAAGTTCACATTATAAAAAAGTATGTAGTGTCATAGCTTTTGGGAGGCAAAGATTAAAGCTTGGCAGTGATTTTCAATAGGTGGATAGTTTGCCTCAATAGGGATCAAAACACTAAGATAGTAGAGTGCATTTTTTGTCCCTTCATCATTGGTTTGGGCCAACAAAGCACTAGGAGAGTCATCTAATGCAGCAGTATATAGTATTAAGGGCTTGCCGGATAGATGCTAGAACCGGCAAAGATCATGCTTGATGTCTTTGAAGGCATGTTGAAACTTGTCATCCCACTTAAACTTGGCATCCTTTTTGACAAGTGCTTAAAATGGTTGGCACCTTCCTGATAGGTCAGAAATAAATCATCTTAAATACGCCAACAACCCTTGAAATGATCTAAGTTGAGTTAGACTTTTTTGAGGTGGCATTTCTAATATCTCCATGATCTTCTCTAAATCAATTTCTATTCCATGGTGCTGGACAACAAACCCAAGGAATTTTCCTGAAGCTACTCTGAATGCGCACTTCAGAGGATTAATTTTAATGTTAAATTATCTTAATTGTTAGAAAACTACTCTAAAGTCAAAGATATAGTCTTCATTTTCTTTAGTTTTGACTACAAGATCATCGATGTAACATTCCCCCTGATGATGAATGAGTTCGTTGAAAATTCGAGTCATGGCTCACTAGTAAGTAGCACTGACATTTTTAAGGCCGAAAGGCATGACCCTATAGCAAAAGATTTTGACTAGGGTTCGAAACGCAGTATTTCTTTTATCTTCAGGGGTCATCTTTATTTGGTTATAACTAGATGAGCCATCCATGAAAGAGAATATTACATGAGATGAGGCAATGTCCACCATCAGTTCTAGTATTGGCAATAAAAATTCATCTTTTGGACATGCCTTATTCAAATCCTTAAAATTGATGCATATGCAAATTTGACTATTATTTTTCTTAACTAGGATGTCGCTAGCTAACTAGATATGATATTTTTCTTTCTTGATGAAGCCAGCATCAATCAGTTTCTTGACTTCAGAAATGACCTATTATTCAATGTCTAATCGCATATATCTAGGAGCTTGCTTGACAGGGTTAGCACTAAGCTCTATTGCTTGTTTGTGGACTGCTACGTGAGGAGATAAACTGGGCATCTCTTCATAACTCCATGTGAAGTAGTCCTTAAACTCAGTCAATAGCCTAACTAAGTCATCGATTTCAGTATCATTCAACAAAAAATTGATGTATATTGGACGTGGATTTTCTTCAGTTCCTAAGTTGATTTCTTTGAGCTCGTCGATGGTTGACCTGATCTCCTTTTCAAACTCTGGTGGTGTATCCTTGGCTTCAAGGTCATTTGGATCATCTGATATTTCTAAACACACCTCCTCATATGAGTTAGCATGATTTGAAAAGAACCTATTAGATTCCAAATGATTGGTGATGACTAAGCAATGATTGTCATCATCAATTAAACCCACTGTACTAAATCCTTGTCCTGGTCTTGATTGAGGATGTCTACTTTGGTTGTCCCATAACCTTTTGAAAGTAGTTTAACCTGTGTTTAGACCAAGTATGTGAGATTAATTGCTTCTTTGCTAAATTAAGAACACAAGGTAAGTACCAATCAAAAGAAAGTTGTATTAAATCTTTATATAAATCATCCTCAAGTTCTACATTAGCTTCCTGACTTGGGGATGATACTCTCAATCAGAACCTCTGAGTTTTCTCATTTGTGGATGACTTAGGGGTTTCCTTAACTACCAAACCCTCAACTTTCTGAGAAGAAAGTGGGGTTAGAGCTAAGGTTCCCAACTGACTCCTAACTATCTCATATGTGGACTTGGATATATTTATGCTTTGCTTTAGAGTTCGGTCATCATCAATACCATGCTCAAACATCACCTCAGAAGGGATCTGCTACTGAGAATAGATGGTTGGTGTGCTAACCACATAAGACTCATCCTCCTAAGATTCTAAGTATGTAATCGGTGTACTGGGGACATACCTCTTATTGAGTGGCCAATAGGGAGGCTTTCCATCTCAGGGGTTGCCTTTGAACCATCCTCTATCTCTGCCTGGTGGAGGTTAGGTCATCCTACCCATATGTTTGAATGGAGTAATGAAATGTTGGTAGAATCTAATGTCAGGCTCTATATCTTCCCCTGAGGCCACATCTCGCTCTCTTTTATTTTCTTTTTCTTTCTCTTTTTTCTTTTCTTTTTCTAATTTTTTTTATTTTTCTTTTCTTTCTTTCTGACCCTCTTGGGAATCTTGACTAGATTCACGAGAATGGACTTGTTGGTTTTGGGGAAGGAAATAGGCTGCTTCTTCATATATCCCGATCTCATGAACTGTGAAGGGTTCGAGATCTCCTTTGACGCAATACCCAATTCCACCTCTCATGAACTTCATGCACTGATGTAGAGAGGATGAAACTATATTGTTCTCATGTATTCATGGTCTCCCAAGAAAACCATTGAAATATGTGTCTGAGTCTATAATATGAAACTGGCTTTAGTCTTCTAATCATCTATCTCTAATGGCAACACTATGGAGCCTAAGGCCCTCTCACCTTGTTCATTGAATCCTCTCAACATCATCCCCTTCTTTTGGAGTTTAGAGATGTCAATCCTCAAGTAGCCAAGGGTTCTTAATCTTATAATGTTGACTGATGCACCTTGGTCAACCAAAACTCTTGAAAACCTGTATCTGCCAACGTTCATTATAATGTAAAGAGGGTGGTTGTGCTTGGTCATTCCTAGAAGCAAGTCTTCATCACTGAATGTAACTCCTAAGATGTCCTGTAAGCTATATGCCTCCTCTTCAGTAGCGATCAGCTGAGCTAAGTATATCTCTGGGTCAATAAGAGCCTTGACTGGAGATTCCCTCATCTCTTTGGATAAGAAAATGGCATCATATATGCTTAATTTAGCTGGCAACTTTCTAAGATGTGCTAGGACATTATAATCAAGTCTAACTTAGTCCTTCATAAGCATATCCATGGGTGGAGCATCCTGTGGAGGGGCTATTTTCTCACTAAAACTAATGACTTATTTACCCTTATCCTGAGGTGTTACCCTAGGAGGTAGAACTTTGTCGCTGTGTAGGTTGACTTCAGTGACTTCTTGGAATGATAAAATTATGGAAAGTTCTACCTTCTCATCAAGCATACCTACAACTTCTTCTATGGGATCCTCGAAGTCAGTTGACTCTAAGTCAATCTCAAGAGGTGAACTCGATTGATTTAGAAAGGGAAAGTCTGATTCTGAATTAGAAGAGAGTGGATTAGAATGACTAGAGCTATCATTATTATTTTCTTGACTTGGAGAGTTTTCAAGATGAATAAAATCTAAAGTATCAGAAGTGGACAAGATGTAAGTAAAAACTTTCTTCATTGATTTTTTTTAGGCGGAGGTACATGATAGAAATCCAACAAAGTAAGTGGAGTAATGGATTTAATTCCCTTGTCCGCTGATACAATGCTCCTGCTGGTAGAACAGGAGCTAGTGAAGGAAGAAGTAATAATTGCAACTGTGGATGGAGTGTTGGACTCAGATGGTGGTTGTGCTACTGAACTATCTCAGGCAAGTAAGGTGGACAGCTATTGCTGCTGCTGAGCTGTCACCTTCTTTAAGTTATCTTTGACAACTTGCAAACCTTCCTTGGTGTTGGAGGTTTGAGCTACCTCAGGCACCTGTAAAGAGAGTTTCTTGATCTTAGAAACTACTTTTTTAGAGGTTCGGGATAAGACAATATCCCAACCTTCTTTTATCTTAAGAGGATAGCAGGTTTCTCCAAGAATTACCCTAATAGAACTGGAAGGTTGTTCTAATAAGTATTCCTCGGGGATAACTATGGTCTGACTTGTAGCTATGCTCAAGCTAGTCCTTAAAAGTAATATAATCCTCTGAGACATGACTAACCATACAGTGGTAGGGGAATAGTTAGGATCATTACTCTTTCTCACTCCCTCTAGCCTCTTCGGCTCTGTTAACTAAAAGCTAGGTTTCTTTAAGAGATTCTAAAAGATTTTTCTAACTATCTCTCTCTTGAATGAATATGGCTTCTTCAATCTATCAGTAAGAGTAGGTGGGTAATAGCATGGGGATAAGAATACCTCTTGGGTAGGGCCGATGTGGTGGGAATGGCCATTATGTATGGCGGTGATATGAGGTCAGGTGGTGGTATGAGGTGGAAAAGAAGGAGCTCGGGGTCTCTATTAGACTCTACGCTTCCCTCATCCACTATCCTTGGCTTCTTCTCGAACACCTTTTATGGCTTAGGCCTGGACGATTGGTTAGGAAAGGGTAAGTGTTTGGCTTCCTCTTGCAGGTTAGCCGCCTTGTTGATTAGTTTCTCAAATGTCCGAATGGTAAAACCCTTAAGCATGAAGGCGACTAAGCCATGAATATTCTTGAGAAGAATCTCAATGGCATGTTGTTCAAACAGCTGTAGCTCACATTTCATTCTCAAGTTGTGCCACCTGAGAATATAATCAATAAGGGACTCATTGGGAACTTATGTCGCTACAATGAGGTCGCCTACAGTCACTCTTTGATGAGCTCTAGCAAACCTCTTAATGAAGGGGTGCTCCAACTCATTAAAAGTCCCTACCAAACCATTGGGCAGTTCGGCATACCAATCAAATGCAACTCTAGTTAGGCTACTGATGAAAAGTTCGAATAAAAGTGTGTTACTATCATTGGTGTTGCAGCAATTAGCTCTAAAGTATGCAATATATGGATGTGGTTTTCCACTGCCATCAAAGATCTTGAAGGAAGGTGGTACAAAACCCTTGGGGTATTGAACTACATCAAACTCCTCTAGGTATGGTCTACCATTTGGAATAGATGAGCTCCCCCGGGCTTGCGCCATTGCTGCTCTCACCTGCTATTCTATGATGTTTTTAATGTCCTTCTCATGCATTGAGGCACCATTTGTAACCTTCTTATGCAAGCTCTCTAGCTGCTCATTCATGATCCGGCTTAATCTTTCAATTTTTGTTGCAGCATTGGGTGTGAGTGAGCAAAGTAGAGTGGAAGCTAGAACCTTCCTTGAAGGTGGTAGAGACTATCTCTGAGGCTAAGATAGCCTTCCCCTTTGGGGTAACCAAAGAGGAGGTAGTAGCTCTCATTGGTACTATGGTAGGGCAACCTGCAGGCGTACTAAAACTCTAACACATTTGGGGTGTGGGAACCACTGCGGCCTTCCTCTTCAATGTGGAAAACTCAAAATCAGATGGAATAAAACACTTACTCAAAATGGAATTTGATTCTCTCCCCTCTCAAACTCTAAGGCAACACAACTTCTCAAATAAGTGGAATGAAATGAAAGACCCCCTCTTGGCCTTATTTATAGAGATTAGAGGGAGTAATGAAGGACCCATTATTACAAAAAAAATAAGTGAGACTATATTCTCATAAATTTCTCAAATAAAAAGGGAGGGAGAACTAAATAAGTTTTAATTAAGATGGGGGGAGTTAAATGTTAAATTCATAAAAGAATTTATAACAAAACTTGAAGTCCAGTCATTCACTAAATATGAAACCTAATGTGGAGTTAGGGATATTGGAGTTGATGTTTGTTTATGTGAATAGAGCCTCTTATTGAATACTCAAAAGTATTAAATTCACAAACAAGTAATCATAAAACTAATTGAATAATTGAAAATTAGGCATGATGTCAAAAGAAGTAGGAATCTTGATTGAACATCAAAGCATAAGAGAGCCTCTTGAAATTAAGACACACTCTTCAAATATACTCAAATAAATTAAAGAAAGTTAAAGAATTCATCAAAAATTTTCCATGAGATTGAATGATTGCTAATAAGCATAAGCAATGAATCCTTGGAAAATATTTGAAATATATTCGTCACCTTATTAAATACTCGAATTGGATCAGGGAGAAATTGAGTATAGTCGATGTTGAATTTGAGAATTGTCATAAGCGAGCGTCTATTGAATATTCAAAGACTAATCAACTTGGAATCAATTAAATAATAATCTAGAAGATCTAATAAGATATTATATCAATTTATAACACCTTCTTCACCACCGAATTCGTAACACATCATACAAACGAACATAAGGTGTAAATTAAGGCTTCAATTGAACTCTCGCATATATTATGGAGTAGGATTAAAACTTAAATGCAATATCTTAAAATTATGCAAGCATTCTTAAATACACCTGCATGGGCCCTGACACTATGCTGAATGTTTAAATTCAAGTGTCTGAGGATGCTGTGCGGGTTGCTTCCCGAATTAGTCTTAAGATCGGGTCCAGGTTAACAAAACCTAAAATTCAATTATTATAAAATTTTTAACTAATTAAAATATCTAAGAAGCTAATTTTATCATATGATAGTAGATTTGATCCTCTATTATTAAACTAATAGAGCCGATAGGATCTGAAAAAAAAAATTAAATGATCAAGCAATCAATCTACCTCGATGATGGCTGTGTTGAATGAAGATTTCAACCAAAGGGGATACTTCTATCAAAAATATGATTTTAGTTTCAAATTAAAATAACTCAAATTAAATGTCATACTAAATATGAAATCTAATATGTCATTAAGCTATAAATACCTGCATGTGCTCGGATAAGAGATTTAAAGTGCAAATTTTAATATCTAAAAAGGTTGCTCATGCTAAGCTGAAATTAAATAAAAATATAATATCAATCTCATAATTTAGAATTGAAATTATCTAGGCTACTAAATACATGCATGGTCCCTAACACCATGTTGAATGTTTAGATTCAAGTGTCTGAGGATGCTGCGCGGGTTGCTTCCTGATTTATTCTTAGGACTGGGTCCAGGTTAACAAAATTTAAAAATCTATTATAAGAATTTCAACTTACTAAAATATTTAAGAAGCTAATCCTATCATGTGACGGTAGATCTGATCCTCTATTAGGAGTTAAACAGAGTTAACAGGATCTAAAGTTCTCAAATATATTCAATTCAATCAATTAACTACCCCAATGATTGCTGTGTTGAATGGTGATTTCAACCGGAGGGGATACTTTCATCAAAATGTGGTTCTAATTTTAAATCAAATTAACTCAAACTAAGTATCAATTCAATCTAAAAAAATGTTTAAATGAAATTCAATCATTAAAAGCTTAAAGTAAAACTCAATCTATCCACCTTCCATGATTGTTTATTCAAGGTGATAAATTAAGAAAATTCTAGCTCACAAAGGAGCCAATATCAAATCAACTATTCTGCTATTTTCACTCTCAATCAATCTCATGCCAGTAAGGATGTGGCCCATTTCCTCTGACTACATGGCTTGGATGGTAGGCTCCACGGTTGATGTAGTTACGATCAAAGTCCTCGACGGTGGTTTGGCCAAGAGACTCCATTATATTATCATGGTAGCGTATGCTCGTAATGACTCGCCTTTGAGTTGTGAATCATAGGGTATACTTGATAGGGTAAAAAGCTATATGTCAGCTAAGGTAGACTTAAGTCTATCTCCTTAGGCAAACATCACCCCAAGTATACAAGGATTTCTTGGATGACGTAACCCATGTGTTGCTGATAAGGATCCTTCAGTCAAATTGGGTCAACTACCTCCTCTAACTAAGTAGACTAGGGACCACGATAGCCCGGGATGACAGAACCATGAAATCTAGATTGGACGTGTCATCATTCCCCCAACCATCCACTTTAAGCTAATACTGATGAATTTCATATAAGGTTGCACCCCCCCCCTTTTGTCATTGAAAAAGTGTATCAAAGAAGGGCATACCAACTCATTGACTTAAAGGGTGAAAGACCAATGCCACCAATTAATGGTTGATACCTCAAGAAGTATTATGCATGATAAATACATTCTCGAGGTACAATAAAAATCTCCCTACAAGCCAGGGGCAATTTTTTTAGCATATCTATTTAGGTCGACATTGTGTTGTATGCCGAGATCCCTAAATAAATATACTTACTCAAGCTAAATTTTTTTTTTTTGTGAAAATTCCCCTGTTACACAAGGGGCATTTTATATTTTCATACATAGATGAAATCAATGTTACCTATTAAAACCATCTTAAGATCAAATGTATCAAGTCATACATAAATATATTTTCTTAAATTATTTTAGAGCTTTTTCAAAGTGCTTTAGAATTTTCCCTGCAAGATAGGGGCATTTTTATATTTAGCTAAGTTAAAATTATGCTAGACGAGATCCCCGAATATATTCTGATTCAGGTTGATATTGAGCTTTATGCCGAGATCCCTGAATATATATATAATTATAATTATTAAAGTTGCAGGTCCTTACTGAAACAAAAAAAATCTATTTCTATGCATGAAAAGATAATCCTAAATATCAAAAGTTTATTTCCCAGATTTGTCAAATTCTAAAGATCAAGTCAGAAGAACTTCCAATTTTGGAAGCTTCAATCAACTGAGTTGGAAAAGTATCAACCTATACATCTTCAAGTCTAGCATACGGATGGGTTCTAAAGGTCAAACTCAATAAGCCCACATGTAGCTGAGTTGTTGATGCTCTCCTCACTTAATAAGCCATAAGAAAAGGCCACAGTGAAAGAGCCCCCATTCGTTAGTTCGATGCCAAATCACCAAACCATCACAACTTAAGTCGAAGACTCGAGTAGGTTCTAAAAGTTGAACTCAATAAGCTTAAATGTGGCCGAGATACTGATGCTCTCCTTACTCAATAAGCTGTAAGAAAAGGCTGTAGTGAAAAAGCCCTTGCTCGTCAATCCAATGATGACAGCTGCTCAATCTCAAATCGGATCTAACTTAGTGATTACAAGTAACCAGAATTAAAGAGATCTTTCAACTTGATCGACAGACCAAAATAATTTGAGAAAACTCTCAATTCAAAGCTACCTCAAATCAATCTATATATTGCCTGCAAGGTGATATTTCAATATATTTACAAATGATCTAATTAAGCTCAAAGCATAAATCAAAACTGATTTTCTCATAAAGCCTGCCAAAGTAAAAAAGCATGAAACTAACAAAGGAATGCTGATGTCCATTAATACAACAAGATAATACATGACTGATGGAAAGAGAAATAAAAAAGAAAAAGTATATTATAGGAGCCTAGACTATAACTCCTGAATTTGTGCTGAATAAACTGCTAAAGACTGATCCTGATAATCTATCAGTCTAACTCAGAAGTGGCATCCATCGATCTCTGACGGTCATGTCATAGAGCCTCAATACTCTCCTCAAACTCATCATGTGCTAGGTCATCCACCTCCCTACGAAGCCTGACCTACTCCTGAAGCTCTGCCAATGAAGTGCCAAAGTGGATGATACTGAGTGATCTCATCTGGTGGATCAAAAACTCTACATCTCTACAGAGGGTCTCTAAGCACCTGAGAACCTGCTCCTCCAAGTCAGTGTGAGCTAGATGATCCAGCATGATGTTCGCATATGATGTGAAGCTGTCTAGTGACTCTAGTGAGTCCAAAGTAAGTCTAGAAACCACGTCTCTCAAAAATACCAAGCTGCAATGCTGCATGCCCCTATCATGTCAATCTGGTGTACAGGGATATCGATGGTAGATCTTGGACTCATAACCTACATCCTACACTGTAAGAAATAAATGGAAATAATCAGCATAAAGTAGAGTAGTAAATGTAAAGAAGTGCAACAAAAGAACAAAGAGAGGAAGAAAGTACCTGACCATGATGAATTTGATTGAATTGGTGTGTCATAAGTGGCATAGTCCTCGCTGGCCATCACAATCTGATAAGCTCCAGAGCTATATGTTGGCTCAGTAGAAGCCCCACTAGGTACAAGATCTCTCACCTCAGAAGTCTCCCTAGGATAATGGACAGAATAATGCTCAATAGAGAAGAGTGGCTCCATAGAAGAAGTAGTAAAATCTAAGGCAGTAGTATCAAAGGCAGGCACACTAGACGGCTCAACCCCAAGGTCCTCAGTAGCATATCCAGTACTAGCTGACACCTGTGGTACCTCATGAGGAGTCAGAAGTCATCATGGAAGTGAACTCATGGCACAATCAGCTAAAGCTCGAACAAGCTCTGTAAGTGGACTACACCTATGTCTATGAGCTGGTGAAGAAATCTCTATGTAGATAGAAACAGAATTCATATCTCTAACTCTATCATGAGGAGTGGTGTCCTCAACCCTGACCTACTCGTCAATGGGTGCATCTGTCATGAATCAAATTAGAGTATCAGATACACTGAATATATTTTAATGATATGATAAAAAGATGATAGAAGTATTGAAAGAGAGTATGATGTTGACTATACCTATAACGCTGCTATCTCCTGTCGGTGGTGACTGACGATGGGTCCCCTAACCTTGAGGAACTCCCAAAGGCCTCACTCTGTGCTCATATCTTTTTGTGCCATGCTCTAAGAAATGACCAAAAGATAGTCATACCCAAGTGAGGTGAGTATAATGACCCCAGGGAGGAGCTATCCAAAAATGAGAGCCAGTACCAAGTCTCAGTAAATGTAGCCAAACTATAGAAGCAGCATAATAGGATGTCTCAAGAGGCACTGCCCAAGTCTTCCTAACATCTACTATCCCTGGAATGAATGGTTGGCAATCATGAGCTGTACACTAAAAAAATTTAAACTGTCGTGCAGCACAGTTAAGCTGGTAGCCTTCAAGGATAGCTGACTGACCAAACTTATGACACAACTAGCCTATACATATACTGAAAAGGTACTCAGCCACTCTCAATATTCATCAACTATAGAGTAGTGAGGCTCTACCACTCTCATTGAAGCCATCAGTAAGATCATTCTCTATCAAGTCAGGTGGTAAACCAACTGTATCCAGGTGGTGAACAAGCAAAAATTGATCTCTGACCAAGTGCGGTGCAAAGAAGAACAGGCGTATTCGATCTCTCTCAAAAGTAGATGAGGCCCTGTACAGATGAATAACTGTGGGATATCCTCGCTTTGAAAAGTATGATGGGTACTCGAAGCAGGCAAAGGCTCCATGTACATGAAGGTGAATCCAAGCATATAAGTAATGCCAAGATAAGAAAACATCACGTCTATCCAATGAATCTACCTTAGAAATTGCCTGAAGAACTCTGTATACTCTAGCTAGTACTGTTGGAGCTAATGAGATTCACTCACCTCGTGAAATCCTGCTTGTTATTAATAGAACACCTGGGCATGCAGACTTCTCTATAATCGGCAGCACAAAGATGTAGAGCGAAGTAGCTATGAATCCTGCTAAAATAACTCCTTGCTCAAATCCTGCACAGCTGGAGAAGTGTACCCAACTGATAAAGAAGACTCAGCAGTATCCTCAGACAAACTACTGACATCCAATACTCCCAATCCAAAAGGATCATGTAGCAATATAGACTCCTCAGACAAAGCATGCTCCTGTAAGAAACTATGAATCCATGTACTCATAGGAAGTGTAGCATGTGAGTGCCTAGGATACCCCGAAGCTCTAAAGGTCTGGTGGTAATGGCTCAAAAGATCAATCTAAGCAAGTGGCATGGCTAATCTACCTCTTCGATCACCGTCAATTGAATCATATCTATGAAATAACTCCTCGTCATAAGGAGCACACTCCTAGTAGTAATAGCCGGATAGTGGAAGGCCTAACACTAGCTGTAAGTCCTAAAAGTGTAACTGTCAACTCCGCTGAACCTATCCAACACGTGTAGTATCCCAAAACTCTATAACTTCATAAGCCCAAGTAAGGGGAATGCCACTAAAGTCAAACATAGACACATAAACTGTCTTGTATATGCCAACCATCCATAGAGTATCTTTGTGTGCTATCTAGAGGATTGTTGTCACTGCATTTCACCTTAATGGTAGCCACCCAATCTGTAGGATCCTCAAAAGCAACAGAGTCTGAAGTACAGTCAAGAAACATGGAGGAACGTACAAAGAAACCATGGTAAAAATCACGTCCCCTCAACATATCGATGTGCTGTTCAATCCAATCCCTGATATCAGCATCTCCACAAGGATCATGTATGTCAATCTCTGACCAAATAACCTCCTCACTAGGCTCAATGGCTCATGATCATCGTCTTCTAGAACATTCTTGTCAAGTGATTAGAGAAACAAGATATAAGAATCCAAGTGACAACATAATAATGCGTAAAACAAAATAGGGAGTTATACTAAAACACAGTAATAAAGAATGGGAACAAAAGAGAGAGAGAGAAAAAAAAATCAATAAGGTCAACCAGTTTTTAACAAATGTAACTCACTCCATGTACAAATCACATTTGTTTTAGGGCATTTGTTGACCTTCATATATACCACATGAGTTGAATCGAGCTTATGAGATGAATTTGATTGACTTCGGATGCTGCAGAGCACAAATTAGAGCTGAGATGCACCAAACATCATCAAAATCAGCCCAAATGACCTCTAATCGATGAATGAATTTTTCCATTGCATTTAAAATATAAAAATTGGTCAGAATATAAATATTGCATAATCTAACAATCAACCGAGCAAGCGATCAAGCTATCAATGTGCCATCATATATATCAGAGTCGGGAAGCTACGATGATGCCCAAATGATCTATGTTTGTGAAATTGATTGTCCCATTAGTTTTAAAATATCAAAATCTATCAAGTAAAACTATTTGCACTCAATTCAGATAAATCTGCACAAAAATTGAGCGGTCGAAAATGATAACGTATATTTTGAGCTGAAATTGACTCAATTTGATGCCGACTTGAACCAAAATGGCCTTCAATTGCGAAACGGACTGCGTCGTTGCATTCAGAATATCGAAATAATTTTAAATCAATATATATATCAATCCTATATTAAGGTCAGCGTAAAGTTCATATTAAAGTCAATTATGCAAAAAAATATAATTAAAAGCCCTAATTTAATCCTAGCTAACCTAAATCCCTAAAACTAACCCGGCCCCTTCTTCACGCATGCACGCAGGCCCTCTTCCATTCATCTCAGCTTCCCCTTCCTCTCTCAATCTCCCTCATTTGCTTGTCCGACATGAGCCACATAGCACTTGCTACCTCCCTTCAACGGCCTCCTCGCTCGATCTCTCCTCCCTCAATTTCTCGACCTCATCACTGTTCCTCTTTCCATTAGAATGACAAAATGGTTCCCCTTTTATTTTCATCACTACTTCTTCCCCTCATGAGGCTCCTCTCTTGATTTTCTCTCTCAACCCCAGGATTTGAAAGAAAAGCGGTAAGCTTCCATTATTCTTCCCAAAATTGACAATCCCCTTTTACATTTCCATTATTCTTCCCAAATCAAAAATCCCCTTTTCCATTTTCATTATTCTTCCTAAAATTGAAAATCCCCATTTCAATTTTTCATTATTCTTCCCAAACTGAAAATCCCCTTTTCCATTTCCATTATTCTTCTCAAACCGAAAATCCCCCTTCTACTTCTCTCATTTCTTCCTATCCAAAATCCTCTTCTCCATTTTCCCTCAATTTCACTTGGTCGAACTCCCTCCTTCCCTTATTCCCCTTTATCGAATCCACCCTTAGACCTCGTTTCTTTCTACAAGTAAGGGTAGCTAAGAGGCAACTCCATCATGGTTTCTCTCGATACCCTCCTCGCTTCCTCTCTCAGTGGAGAATTACCCTTCCAATTGCCTTTGTCGCAGTCAGAGAGGAACACTGTCATCAAGCGAGTTCTTCTCTTAGTTTCTAGCATCTCCCTCCCTGTCTCCCTCAGCTTTGGTGAATGTGAAATAGATTTGAGTTTAAATGTGTAAAAGAAGAAATATTATATGTAGGGATTGAATGCTGTGTGTTTCTTGGCAGGTTTGAAGGCCTCGTTATGCTCATCAGGGTGTGACGAGATGAAAATCAGGTGAGGTGTTGCAAAACACTAACCGTCATGCTCATCATGTGAGGCCTCCAAATCTGTAGATACAACCCTCTATCTTTGAAATCTTGCCAATATTTTGAAATTTTTGGACTTAAAAAAAATGGGAAATTATCTAAGCTTAAAACTAAATAAGAAATGCATAATAAATACAATGATAAGCCTTAAATAAAAAAGAAAGAAATAGATGGGGAATACTTAAAGAAAGTTTGAAAGAAATAAAATACTTACTCAAAATGGAATAAGATTCTCTCCCCTCTCAAACTCCAAGGCAACACAACTTCTCAAACAAGTGGAATGTAATGAAAGACCCCCTCTTGGCCTTATTTATAGAGATTAGAGGGAGTAATGAAGGACCCATTTTTACAAAAAAAATTAAGTGAATCTATATTCTTGCAACTTTCTTAAACAAAAAGGGAGGGAGAACTAAAAAGTTTTAATTGAGAGAGGGAGTTAAATGTTAAATTCATAAAAGAATTATAACAAAACTTGAAGTCCAATCATTCACTAAATATGAAACCTAATGTGGAGTTAGGGATACTGGAGTTGATGCTTGTTTATGTGAATAGATCCTCTTATTGAATACTCAAAGTATTAAATTCACAAACAATCATAAAACTAATTGAAGAATTGAAAATTATGCCTGATGTTAAAAGAAGTAGGAATCTTGATTGAACATCAAAGCATAAGAGAGCCTCTTAGAATTAAGACACACTCTTCAAATATACTCAAATAAAATGAAGAAAGTTAAAGGATTCATCAGAGATTTTTCATGAGATTGAATGATTTCTAATAAGCATAAGCAATGAATCCATGGAAAATATTTGAAATATATTCATCACCTTATTAAATATTCGAATTGGATCAGGGAGAAATTGAGTATAGTCGATGATAACTTTGAGAATTATCATAAGCAAGAGTCTATTGAATATTCAAAGACTAATCAACTTGGAATCAATTAAATATTAATCCAAAAGATCTAATAAGATATTAGATCAATTTACAACACCTTCTTCACCACCGGATTCACAACACATCATACAAGTGTGCATAAGGTGTTAATTAAGGCTTCAATTGAACTCTTGCACATATTATGGAGTAGGATTAAAAATCAAATTTAATACCTTAAAATTATGTAAGAATTCTTAAATACACCCGCATGGGCCCCGACATTATGTTGAATGCTTAGATTCAAGTATCTGAGGATGTTGTGTGCTTGCTTCATTTGGTCTTGGATTCCTGTTAACAAAACCTAAAATTTAATTATTATAAGTATTTTAACTTATTAAAATATCTGAGAAGCTAATTCTATCATATGATAGTAGATCTAACTCTCTATTATTAAACTAATAGAGTCGACAGGATCTATAATAATAAATTAAATGATCAAGTAATCAATATACCTCGATGATGGATGTGTTGAATGAAGATTTCAACCAGAGGGGATACTTCCATCAAAAATTTGGTTTTAATTTCAAAATAAACTAACTTAAATTAAATATCAAACTAAATATGAAATCTAATATATCATAAAGCTATAAATACATGCATGTGCTCGGACACAAAGATTTAAAGTCAAATTTTAATGTATGAAAAGGTTACGTAGGCTAAGCTGGAATTAAATTAAAATATAATATCAATCTCATGATTTAAAATTAAAATTATCTAGATGACTAAATACTTGCATGGGCCCCGACACTATGCTGAATATTTAGATTCAAGTGTCTAAGGATGTTGCGCGGGTTATTTTTTGGTTTAATCTTAGGACAGGTTAACAAAACCTAAAAATCTATTATAAGAATTTTAACTTACTAAAATATCTGAGATGCTAATCCTATCATGTGACAGTAGATCTGATCCTCTGTTAGGAGTTAAACAGAATTGACAGAAACTAAAGTTCTCAAATATATTCGATTCAATCAATTAACTACCCCATTGATGGTTGTGTTGAATGGTAATTTCAATCGAAGGGGATACTTCCTTCAAAATGTGATTCTAATTTTAAATCAAATTAACTCAAATTAAGTATCAATTCAATCTAAAAAATTATTTAAATGAAATTCAATCATTAAAAGCTTAAAGCAAAAATCAATCTGTCCACCTTCCACAATTGTTTGTTCAATGTGCTAAGAAATTCTAGCTCAAAAGAGCCAATGTCAAATCAAGTGTTCTATGTTCACTCTTTCAATCAATCTCATGCCCGAGGACGTGGCATGCCCTCATTCGTGGCTTGGCCGGTAGGCTCCACGAATGATGTAGTTATGATTAGAGTCCTCTGATCGAATGGTTTTGGCCGTCACAGCTCTCCAATGGCTCTTTAAGTTGTGAATCATAGAGTATACTTGGTAGGGCAAAAAACTCTCTGACAGCTAAGGTAGACTTAAGCCTATCTTCTTAGACAAACATCACCCTAGGTCTACAAGAATTTCTTGGACGACATAACACATGTGTTATTGATAAGGATCCTTCAGTCGGGTTGGGTTGACTACCTCCTCTAACTAAGTAGACTAGGGACAACGGCAGGATGGATCATGAGAGATCAGTCGCACGCCATAATTTCTTCAACCATCGCTTTAAATATCGATGAATTTCATAAATTCTAAATCCCAAATTCTAAATTACATATGTTCTTCTTGTACACGCATTAGCGACGACTAGCCCCAATCGAAAGTTCTCTCTCACTTATTGAGAGGTAATTAACTATAGGTGCTTTGCTTATAGGAAACCCGAACAGATCTAAAGTCTCACTAAATGAGGGTGAAATCTCTGGGTAGTATCTTATCTACTATTCCATCCTTTCCTTTCACCAACATAAATCATACTCTCTTCATTTGATGAGAGATCGTGGATTTTGAGCCCAGATTACTTCAAGAACATTTACATATTGAAAATTCATCACTAAAAGTGATAAAATATTTTTTATCATTTAATATAAGGACATCAATGACTCAGATATATCAGTGTATGTAAGACCTCGAAGAGTTGGAGATTTCTTGCAACTACTTTCTTATGAGCTCATTTAATTTGCTCATCCACAATACAATTCACATATATGACAAATATGTTGATAAAATTTCGCCTTTACTCATATGTTGAATTTATCTCTGGATCTACGACCTCGATGTTTATGCCATATGAATGATGAATATTCATCTAATAAGCTACGATCAAATCCAATATTATGGTGCACATTTAATAGAGATTTAGAGAAGTCGACATCAAATTTCAATTTATATAAGCTAAAGACAAAGATATCAAATCTAATAATTATATTATTCCTTAAGCGCATTAAACCATCTAAATGCAAAAGAAATATTAAAGCCCATTTTGTCTAATTTTGAGATGTAAATTAGAGATTAAAGTTTCTTTTTTTATGTAGGAGATGCATTAATAGGCCACTTTTTTTTCTTGAACTTAGCTTTTACTTTGGCTTGTAATGACTCTTAGATTTTAACACCCGTGATTTTCAGTAGAACTAAATCATTCTTTCATAAGCTGCATGAAACCGTTAGCACTTTCTATTTATGGAATTATAATCTAAATATTGTTGGTAAGTTCACATAGAAAGATATTAGTGCTAATCTATTACTATATTTCTAAGCTTTCAAGGTGTAATTTTTCTTTTTCAATGCGTTAATTGGCAATAGCACCAAACTCATCTTTCAAAAGAGATAAATTAAGATTCATAAAACCTAAGTGGACATTAACTCGTTCACACTACAATAAAATTTAACCAATTGAACACAGTGGCAAAAGGAGCATGAGAATGAATAGTAACTACATTAAAATAATAAAAAGATCATAAATAAGAAATCATTATTTCAAATAAAAACTATTAAAGTACATAATAACTTACTTATGGGGAAAGATTATTGTACAAAAATAATTTGACGAATTTACTTAATAAGTTTAATATTGTACATTGAAATATTTTAAGAGTTTAATTCAAAATCAATTCAGCTTAGCTCAAAGCAATCCTTGGGAAACAAAGCCTTGAGTGCTCAAAAATGTACTTTGAATAATATAAAAATAATAATCTTAGAATTTCAGTGTTTTCACAGATAAATATGAATTCAACGAATATATATTTTTCAATCAAATATATCCATTATCTTTGGATAAACAAATGGAAATAAAGAAAATAGGTTTCATAATCTAAGAATGCTATTTTTATATTTGCCAATCCAACAGTTCATTACACTAATAAAGCATCAATTTATCCAAAAATTAAACTTTGTCGGTATCACAATTATAAATGGATAATCAAATTTCTTTTAATATAAACATCATCCTAATCCCCACTCTGGTTACTTCGATAACCGTTAATAATATTTTATATGAGCTTGCGTTCAATTATCACATATTCTTTTAATTTGATATATTATATATAGAAAAATAATATTATGCTAGTATATAATGAAGATATTTATATAATCTATGTTAATAAACGTCTCAAATTCAAAGAGAACTTAATTCCTCACTGTAGAACAATACTTTACCTCAGAATTGTGGTATTTTTGTTGAGTATTTATGGAATAGAGTACCTATTTCCCTATACATACTTTCCACTTCCTCATTTTGATGTGACCATTAAGTAAACGAATTAATCAAAGTCAATGGTCAAGTTATTTTTCAGGAGTTGAACTCCTAAAACTCACAGCTACTCCCAAATCACAACTACTTAAGACGATTTTTCTAATTTTGTTCTAATTAACTATAATTTACCTCCAAATGAACACATCATTATTGCTGTTAATCTGCGCAGAGTTCAACGACTTGTATACAAAGAAAAAAATTTATAAGATTTTTAACTTGAAGGTACGAGATAATTTTCTTTCTTATAAGATAATACTCCAAGTAGTACGATAAATTTTGATTGATTTGTAATTTCATAAATGGCATGTTGTTGGAGTTAATGTCCTGAACTGCTGATAAATTTCTGTTTTAGAAGTCATTAATTCTTTTTTTTTTCTATATATTTTTATATAGTTAAAATAGCCTGGTGATTTAATACCAATATTTCTTTTTTTAAGTAGTAATGCAACATAGAAATTGTTTTAATTAAAATTAGTGATGTGTGCTAAAATATTCATGATGATAAAGTGAAAATCTTTAGCTTTGCATGAAAATACAATACACACACATAGATAATTAGAGAAAGTATGAAGAACATACACCAGAATTTTTATACGAAGAAATCTCAAAAAGGAGAAAAATCATAGAACCTAGACCAGCTCAAATAATCCATTATGTATTTTGAGTTATAATGTTTCACTCTTCCCTCAGAATAGAAAAGATGGGGTTATAAAATTGTGTATAGAAATCAGACAATAATAATCTTAAATTAAGATTACAACATTAGTATGTTGGTGGTCAATATAATAGTCACCGGTGGTGATTGGCGATGCTATCGAGAGATTTGGTATTGGTGGTGGATCTATGTTTAGCTCTTCATCTTCTTCTAAGCTTCTTTCCCCATTCTCAAATGAAAATGAAGTTCTATTTATAGAGTTCTAAGAGAGCATTTTGATCATTTTAGTCAAAATCCTAAAGCACTCCATCAGACGATCCATAATGATCACATTGATCATTGATGATTTTTTTGAGACTTTAACTGCCTTAATGATTTTTGATTTGAATGATCTTGGCTTTGAATTTCTACGATTCTTCGATTATAAGCATGTCGATTGAAAATTATTGAACCATCAATTAATATCTTAAAATTTCTAGTTATATTTATGAAGTTTGATTTGAGCTCATTTAAACTCGAATTAATCAATTTTTGGTGTTAGTTGATTCATATCATTGATACATTTAATTTGCATATAAATTTATTAAAATCAAGATTTGAATTATTTATAATTTAATACTCATTTAGACTAATTTTGATCAGTATATTCCCACCCATTTTTTTAAAAAGTAATTTATCCTTTGACCTAGAACTAGAAGGTTTGACAAATCTGCATCGCGGAAGCTGTCCAAGCTTACTCATTGAAGAATTTGACTAAGGATAGTTTGAACGAAGATTAACTTAAGCCGCCTGATTTTAAAAGGTAATATAATTCTTGCTGTCTTATAAGAGTATTATAAGATTATAAGATATTATTAATTAAGAAGATTTTCATACATACCACACAATTTTTATGCTTTTACATATCTAGCATCTAAAATTATATATTTATTTGTTTAATACTTTTTTTATGCTTAACAAAATGCATTTCACATTTTAAAAGAAAATGATAATGATATTTTTGATGTAATATTAAAGAATAGAATGTTATAATGTAAAAAATAAAATATAGGAGTTAGATATATAAATACATAAGAATTGTGTCGTATTTATGCAAATCCTCCTATTAATTATTACATTTAATATGATAAATCTTAAACAAAACTTTCACAAAGGAGTGAGGAGTAGTTATTTTTTCTCAACTTTGAAGTTTTAGGAAGAGCACAATAGATAAAGATTCAGAAACTGAGTTATGAAAATGACCCTTCATTGAAAATACCCAGTTTCCTAAAGGTTGCAGTCAAAGACATTTATGATAGACAACGGCGAAGTGAATGTTATCTTTTGTATTATCTTTTTTTTTTTCTTTACAGTATTCAGCTCATGAACTTCACAAGCTCCTTGTTCAAGAAATGGCAGGTTTAGTGTTATTGTTTAATCCACACTTTTCAATCCTTCGCCTTAAAAGAATGCATAAAAGCTTTAAGATATTATCAATACTGCACTGGATGGTTTAATGTGATAACAATAAAGGATAATTACATATTAAGCATTCAAAATTTATGTATTTATAATAATATATGTTTTTTTTTTATATATACTGAATCTGATAAATGTCTTTTTTCTCTCGCAGTAATATAGTACAAATCTAAGGAAGAAAAAAATATATAATTTTACATTATATAAAAGTCTGTTTTTTATGAAAAAAAATGAGATAAAATATCGTTACTCAAAACCAAAACTTGATTCTACTAGACCCTAAAAAAAACATCATGACTTAGAAAATACTTATTCGATCATAAAAGAAACGTTTAGCAACTCGTTTGATCATATGCCAAAAAATAATGTCTCAATGGTTTATAATTATTGCATGCCAGAAAACTTATAGTGATAAAGTAAAATTTCACGTTTTAACTTTGTATAGAAATCTAATATGCACACAGATAGTTGAAAATAGAATAAAAAACTCCAAAAATTTTAGTGGAAAACCCCCCGAAAGAGGAAAAAAATCACGTGTCCGATAAAAATGTTCACTATATATTTACATTGAAATACAAAGTTTAAGTTTTCTCAGTAACGGAATTATAATATTACATGTGACAAAACTTGATAATGAGAATTGAAAGCAGATATAACACGTGCGGTGGTTGGGTTATTTTATTGGTGGCATTACGGCAATGATACTGATCGAGGACACAATGATGATGATCAATTTAAAACTTATACTCGCCTTTCTCTTGGGGTTATTTATAGGATTTTGAGAGAGCATTTTGATTGTGTAAAATCCCAAAACACTTTATCGGATGGTTCATATCGATTCATTAGATTATAGATAGTTTTTCTATTATTTGATCATTCAAATAATCTTCGATTTGAGTGATCTTAGGCTCGTTAGATTCATCTCATTGTCACTCGATTATAAGCATGTCAAATTTAGAAATCATTTGATTATCTAATTAGTATTTTGAAATTTTCATATGTAGCTTTTGCTTAATTATTTGAGCAGCTTTCGATTTTAGTGACGTTGAACTTATCTTATTGATATATTTAATTTTATTATGTAAAATAATATATGCATTATTTTAAAATTTTATACGGGATATATTTGCTCCTATTTTTTGGATGATAACTTTAATTTAGTCAAAAATAAATTTAATAAATCTTTTAAATATTATTAAAATTCTCAATAATGTATATTATATATATACATACATATACATATATATACATACATAGACATATATACACATATATATACATATATATACATACATATACATATATATACATACATATACATATATATATACATACATATACATATATATATATACATATACATATATATATATATATATATATATATATACATGTATATATATATTATATATGTTTATATATGATTATAATTATTTATTTTATTTCTATCTTGTCCTTGAAATTGAGAGAGAGAGAGAGAGAGAGAGAGAGAGAGAGAGAGAGAGAGAGAGAGAGAGAGAGAGAGAGAGAGAAAAAAAAAAAGATTTTACTTTATTTTTTAAGAAGATGAAGAGTTTTTTTAATGATAAATATAAATAGTTTTTTTTAAATGAGAAATGTAAAGAATTTTTTTTTATATGAATCATTTTTTCTTCTCTGGTTTTTTAAAGAAAAGTTATATAATATATCTTCTATATAATATGAAGAGTTTTCTTCTTCTTTATTATTATTATTTTTAAAGAAGATGAAGAGTTTTATTATTATTATTATTTTATTTTAATTTTTTTTAAAGAATTTAAAGAGTCGAATTTTAAGTATAAATATCCCTAAACGGATGGGAGAAAAAATCACATATCTTCCTTTCTCCTGATGGCTCCCTAGTCCCGAGCTTTGAAAATGACCTCGTTATGCGGCACGTATCCCAAATTCAGGCTCCAATGTGCTTTCAGGTTCTTCCAACTTTTTTTAAATCCTAAAATCCTCCAATGACCTTTATGATGGTGCACGACTCCTATCGCAGGCTCCAATTCTCCCTAGTCTCAGGATTTGAAACTGACCTGGTTATGCGACAAGTATCCCAAATTCAGGCTCCTATGTGATTTCGGGATCCTTCATTTTCTCTTTTTTTTTTGAGTAAAAGTTAAAACTGTCTTGGATATGTGATGCATAAATCACTTTCGAGGCTTTGGTTTTATCTTTTATGCCTATTAAGGCCTATACACCTCCAGTATAAAAGGTATATACTTTTCTATAACATTTTTGCCCCAATGATAATTATATATCCTTTTTTAGACTTTCAAAGGATTATGATATATATATATATATATATATATATATATATATATATATATATATATATATATATTAGTATACTTTTGTATCTTTTGAGGCATTTGCTTTTAAGGTTTTAATATACACGTACTTTCTAAGGCTTTTGTCTTCTAAAGTTTTTAATATATCTGTACCTTCTGAAATTTTTAATGTACTTATATATTCTAAGGCTTTTGATATACTTGTATCTTTTAAGGCTTTTGTCTTCTGAGATTTTTAATGTACGTGTACCTTCTGAGACTTTTGTCTTTTAAGATTTTTGATGAGTGGAGATCATGTCAACCATTTCTCTTGGAGTCTTCTAGTGAGGACCTTGTCCTACTAGCTTTCCATTGAGGCTTCCTCAGGCATGCCTTTTAGGTGTTATCAATGAGGCTTTGTCTCACTTATCTTCATGAGGTCTTTCTAGTGAATACTTTGTTCAGTACCAGCTTCCCATATAAGCTTCCACATGGGTTTGCCTTTTAAGCGATTTTCTTGAATAAAGGAAGATTTTGTTTATAATAAAAACTTATTTTGAAAATAAAATCTTCTAAGCTTTTCAATAGAATAAAAAAAACTTAATATCTTTAGTCACTATTTTAGTGAGATCTTTCCTTACTAAGTATTTGTGATATTTCTTACTCAATAACTCTAACAATTTCTTTACCATGATTCCTCTGATCTCCTTTTGATAATGTACATTGCTCCAACAAGTAGTATCCTAGATGTCCCTATCATTATTAAAGCGTTCAATTTCTTTTTTAGATGAATGCAACTTTCAGTTGAATGCCCTTTCGAATGGTGAAAGTGACAATATTGTGATTGATTTCCGTCATTTAGATTTCTCAATGATTTTGGCCATTTGAGATATTCAGAATTATGAATCTCTATTATGATATCAGTCTTAGATGTATTTAGTGGGTATAACTAGGAGTATCGTAATGTCATCAATTTTTTGAATTTTTTTTTTTTTTTGTTTTGAGATCTATTGTAATTGTCTTATGATGCATCTTTGGGCTATGGTTACTTCATCAGGTAATTTGTGTTCTCTACGGATGAATAAAGATCGATAAAGTTGCATTGTGTGTTTTAGCTTTATATGTGAAGAGCAAATGAGGGTCAAAGACCTCCAAGAAAAGATGCCGGATAGCTCACGGATCTATCCCCTCAGAATTTTTATAAGCTCGTTAGTTTTCTTTGTTTTCTGAGGGAAGAGTTCTTTCTTTGTATCTGGCTAAAGATGGTGAAATTTTACTCATGCTACAAATTTTTTAGCATGCAATAATCATATATAGTAGGATTAAATGATAATATCCATTGTTATGAAGCCTTCAAAATATAGAACATGTTATAAATAATCATAAAGATTTATTTGTGCTAAAAATTTTCATAGTGAAATCATGAACAAATAAGAATTTTCAAAATATATTTATGTTGTGTGCTAGAAAACCAGTTGTGGTAGAGTGAAAATTTATGCCTTAGCCTTATTATGAAATCCAACACACAAACGGGTATTTAAACAGTGAACAAGAAAACTCCAAAAATTTTACGTGAAAAAACTTCGAAAAGAGGGAAAAATCACGTGGCTAGCCCAAGAAGAATCTTTCACTATGTATTTGTTTCAGTACAAAATTCCATAACGGATTACAAAGTTGTACATGAGAATGACAATGAGAATCTCGATAATATATCACGTCAGGTTTTAACACTAGATACAGGATGATGATGAATGAGGATCGACGACGATGAAGGTCGCCATGATGGTGACAGGATGAGATTGCAGGATGGGGATACCGACGGCAGTGGTTGACAACCGTCAAGTGATAGCACGATTATGCTTGGAGGATTTTCAAGCTTTAGAATTCTCGTCCCCTCGCTTTTCATAAGGGAGGAAGTATTTATGAGGTGAGACGCCTAAATACATGCAAAATCGAACCACTCCCTTTATGAAACAAAAATGATTCATTTGATCATTTGATATAGTTTAAGTATTTGAATGCTCGAAAGTCGTAATGAGATCTTAGACTTGTTAGATCCGTCAAAAACACTCGATTTGACTATAAACATTGTTTAAGAGTTATTTAGGATTTAACCGATATCCCAAAAGTTTCCAATGATATTTTAAGTTTGATTAATTAATTTCAAGGAGATCAACTTGCTGACATCAAGATTCGTCTTGCCAAGTAGAATTTTCAGTCATATCAATTTAAATTTTAGATCCAATAATATTTAATAAATGCTGGATCAGATCCTCTTTGCCTAGATGTTCATGAACACATTTTATCAACCAAAAAGAAAAAGAAAAATAAAAATCCTTCATTGATTGGCGCAATACTGGAATGAAGATGAGGCCTCTTCTCCTTGTCCTATTACTTGAATTGTAAAATCGAAAGGGTCGAATTAGATTTATGTACAAAACCTAAGTAATCATTGAATGCGGCAGATCGATCATACTTTCTATCTTTTTATTTCCGGCCGATCTCTCTTTAGTTGCATGACTACTAAATATTTTACCCAAAACAGTAAAATAAGTAGGTCTGCAGATAAATCGAATTAAGCTGTGAAGAATTTTCTCGAGCTTAAGCAGGTTTGCCAAAAATCATGTTTGACCTCTAGTTTAAGCTCGATTAGTGTTTTTGTAGTGATATTGAAGCTTAATTTTTTTTAAAATTATGATTGTTAGAGCTTTGCTCATTGGCTATTTTGCACAATTTAAGATACTATATAAACTGCAAGCAAATTTTCTTTCAATTAAATAACATAAATAATAAGTATTAATAAGTTAATTCATTGAAATAAATAAATAAGTTATTCAATAATTAATTTATTAAATAACTTGCTAGATTTTTTTTAAATTCTTTTTATTAAACAATGATGAAGTAAAAGATTATTTTGTGCAGCCATTCAATATGAGGCACTTTAAACCCACAATTGATAGTTAATATGATAAAAGTGATTGAATATTTTTTAGAAGAAATATTATCAAATCTTGTCCATATATATATAATATTATATAATTCCTTTAGTTTTATTTAATCATATTTTATTTTAAAAATATTCATACTTATTTATTCTCTAATTTATTTAAACTTGAAATAATATTAATTAATCTAAATTCTAATTATTCATCAAATATTTTTATTCATTCACAATTCTATTTTTTAGCCCTGCTGCTGCAATTGCCGCAGACAAGATCACGTGAGTCACGTGCAACTTCCGGCTTTCGTTACAGTCGAAATCGGCCCCAGCTCGTCCTGACCGGTCTACCGTCATATTGGGTCGCAAGGATGACGTCATATTTCTAGATGCCATCCCGAGCGGAGTTGATACTTTATTTTGTTTTTATTTTATTTTAGCGGAGTTGATACTTTATTTTTTTTTTTTTTAATTTCTGCCAAAAATAATATTTTTGTCAACTAATTAACCAATAATAATAAAAAACAACTAATTTTTTTGATATTTTTTTCAAAAAAAAATATTATGTATGAAGTCTAAATATAAAAAATTATATTTAAGTTCTAATAACATAATTTCATATAATGCTCAGTTAATATACAATTATGTATTCACTATAAAATATAGTGTATTACTATATTTATAAATATTATGTATTAACATATAATTAATATAATATTAATATATAATAATATAATACTTCCTAGTTAATATAAAAATAATTATGTATTAATTAAGCATCATATTATATTAATTTGATGGAATCTAATATAAAGTTATGTCCATAATCTCTATTTTACAATAGATGATTAGTTCTCAATATTATAAGCATCATTCTGGAGTTATCTTTAAAGTATAAAATTTTATTTATTTAAAAAAATGAAAATTAGGTTCAACTCTTATTTTTTATTTTTATAAAAGTTTTAATAATTTGATTATGACATATATAAATATATTAATTTGATAATTAAAAAATTAGAGTGTTCAATTTGTAAATATATAAAATTAAATGATATTTTAAAAACTCATTCTCTAATCATAATTTTAAATGTCTTCTAAAAATAGTCTTCTAAAGATAAAATTTAAAAAAAAAATTTGAAAACATTTAATTCATATATATATGTTATTATTTATTGGTGATTACTTATTAAGAAGTATAACAGTTATCACAAATAGAACCTCATTATAAGTGAAATTTGCATAGCGAATCTTAATGATAACTTTTTTAAAAAAATGGAACAATTATATGTTTTTACCAATTATCCATAGTTGTAAAACCCGCCGAAAAGAGAAAAGAAATCTCCGAACCGTAAGAATTCTTATATAACACGAAAGATCACCGCCTCATTAATCTCCTCCACAGCTTATCTTCAAAAAAAAGCCACTCGCAATGGTCAAGCTCATGAATATTGCTCAGAGACAAAACAAGCCTCAAGCCAATCCAACGTTCATCCCAAGACGAAGCAAAATAAGCACCAGCAAGTGAAAGTGATCTACTTCTCCAACCCCATGAGAGTCACCACCACCGCCACCGCCTTCCGTGCCGTCCAGGAGCTTACCGGCCGAGACTCCGACATAGCCGACGTGCTCGCTCGCCAGAATCCCATCCACTCTTCTTCATCGCCGGCCGAGGAGCTCGCCGGGGAAAACCCCTTCAAGTTGATGGCTGAGAACTTCGGAAGCATGGAGGACTACTTTTCTGGACTTCTGCCTCCTTCACTTTTGAGCCTCCGCAGCTCCGTGGAAGCAGCGGGATCGTTGGCCGCGAGTGATCAATAGGGTTTTCTTCATGGTACTAAAAAATAAAAATAAAAATCTGCTCTCTTTTTATCCTTTAATTGATAATAATTGATGCTATGTCTGATATATTATATAAATGGTGTTTCATGGAATTGGATTGGGATCTTTGGAGATTTATGCACATCAAATGAAATTCTGCTTTTTTTTAAAAGTTTGTTGTTGAACTCTTCAATAGAAAGCAGAAGAAGAAATCTTTAGATATTTCTTTGTCATAAGATATGATGTATGATAGTTGCACACTTTCAGGCTTGATCTGGCGTCTACACATCCAGTTGTAATTTTTTTCTTAAAGTGCGATTGTGAATCAAAATATATTTTTATTGTCCAGTTTATGGAAGCATGGTGAAATAATTTTGTTTAAGCTGATCATGCTTATTAAATAATTAACTTTTAATTATAACTTATAAGGAATTCATTATAGAAATTTGTATGTGAAAATATTGTTTTTTACCGTTTGGAAATGTTATTCTAGGAAACCGTGGTACTTGTTACCAGTTCATGAGAAGGATGCAGGAATAATTAATACAATCAATGCGTTCTGGTGAAGGTGAGGTGAATAGTTACATAGCACTTTGTCTCCTGGTTTATTTGTTCCTGCCTTCTATTTCTCAACAGAATTTTTTTATAATGTATGAATATTCGATTCAAAATAACCTTAAAATTTTCAAATGGAATAGGTATTTGGTTGATCATATGATTGATAATTATTTTTTTAATCTAGCTATTAAAATAATAGTTTTAATTAATATTATTTTAAATGTGATTATTAAAATAATAGATATATTTGCTCAAAATCTCAGTATGGATATTGGTTGATTTCAAATGTTAATATTCATATTCAAATTTTGAGTAACTACAGTAAAACCTGTTTAAAGTGATATTGCTGGACCAGAGGTAGGATATCACTTTAAACATGTTATCACTTTAGGTAGGTACAGTACATACAGTATCATACACACACGTTTTCCTTTTTTTACCGTTGTCGTTTGTACCGATAGGGTGTTCATTCGTGGTTGCTCGTACCCGCGTGCCGGGGGAAGTTCCACAAAAAAAAGCCCTATTTGCATGTGGGTGCGTCGGAGTGGTGCGAAGGAGCACGTCGTTTGCCCTTGAAGAAGCCGAACTTTCTCCAATGCTACATGAGGAAGAGGACGACAGCAAAGAAGTGCCTGCCATGAGTGCCGCTGACACTTCCGAGATACTGGATATGCTTGTGCTCTTTTTCATGCAGCAACAGGATGCGGACGAATCTTTTGTGAGTTCCATCCAGAAATTGAAGGACAAGGTGAGTATGATCCGTACCAACCGAATGGTTCAGAAGAACATTGACAGGTTCTTCAAGCGTATCTAGCTTGTTTTGTAGTTTTTTTTTATTTTTTGAAATGTACTGAATATCACTTTAGATAAGGAGTAAGACTAATAAAAATTATCGAGTATCACTTTACGGAGGTTTATCACATTTTGTATGGGTGAAGGTAGTTTATCACTTTAGACAGTTTTACTGTATATATATTATTCAATATTTAAAATGATAGTAATCAAATCTATTATTTAATGGACACATTCAAAGCAATAATAAATAGATTTACAATTTGGACTATAATACATATATTATTATATTTATTTATTTATTGTTCTCTTAGATAAAGTTATCCTAAGCATTTCCATTATTTCTTATGTTTATAAAACAAAATTCAGATTAATTTAAATAAGCAAATACTTAACATAATTTTATGTTATATCTCTTTTTACTGCATATTCTTAATGGTGACTAAAATATTATGTCAAAAAACAAATGCTAAAGTTTTAAAAAAATTATAAATAGTAATTTGGACTCTATTTTTATCTTGATAAATTATATCTAGTGGAAAAGTGTCATTTATTTTTATTGGAAGAAAATATATGACATAAAATTTCATAATTTTTTCAAAATATAGTATTTCTCATACCCCATTGAATTTGTGGGCCATGAATTTAATCTCATTGCTTATTTGGGCTCTAATACATGATAAAATCATTGCTCTTACCTCAGTTATTAGAATCAATTGTAGCTATTAATCTTTGTGTATACAGTTGATTCTAATAACTGAGTCCTGAATGATATTCAGTTCATTAGTAACCTGTAAACAGTCTTACTTTAAATCAATATTATTCTTATAGTTCTTTATCATGCCTTGTATAATATCTTTAGTATCCTTGTAATTTCTGCCCAATTGATATCAATATTATGAAATCTCTCTTCCTTTTTATAGAATAGTAATGTGATAAATTTGTGCATATCATTTTAACTTCATCCTAGCAAAGATGACTCAATTGTATTCTTTCATTTAATACTAGCCCAAAAAATCCTCCCACTACAGAAAAATGTGAATTTTTGACGAAAAATTCGAAAATCGAGCCAAATTCATCAAAAATCTAGGTCCGATGGATTCACTCACATTGGTAAAAATCTTGGTTGGAAATGCATTCCAATGATCAAACTTATCTCACAGAAATTAATTTCTGACGAATTTCCGTAAGAAAATAAATTCCTTTTAGAATTTCGAAAGAAAATCTAATCGAAATTTCTATCGGAAATTTTTCGTCCGTTGGAAAGTCTCACGATGGTTCGTAACGACTCGTTAGCGATGCAAAATCTATCGAAAATCCACTGAAAATCTATGCCGATTAGAAAAAAAATATTAAAAGAGCTTCATATGTATTCTAATTTTTCGATGCACTTAAATTGTTCATAAATAAATAATGAAATATACAAAGAAAGGCAACATAAATGAGATTCACAAATTTGTTATAAAATAAGTTATTTGAAATTTTTATAAAAATATATTTGAGTTTTATAAAAGTTTGAAGAAAATCTAAATCATAAGCTAAGCATTGCTAGAACTAACTCCAAATAGGAAAATAACTATGATATACACAAGTTTTATACAAATTTGAAGAAAATTTAAGCTGTAAATTAAATTTTTTTTCAAAAACTTCAAATTCATATTTCACTCGATTGAATAGTTGAACTCTCAAATAAACAATCCTAGATAGAAGTGTAAATGAGTCGAGTCGATTTTATTTAATCGAGCTAAGTTTGTTTAGACCCTGTTAAGCTCGAGCTTGAGCTCAATTATTACCTTGAGCTCGACTTGATTTAAAGAAAGTCAAACTCGAGACCAATGCTCGAGCTCGCTTTAAAAAAAGCTCGATAAATTATTGAATTGATAATGTGATATATGATAATTACACCATATTATGTAAATGAGTCGACTGATAAGTTATTGAGAGTCAAACCTGAACTCGAGTCCAAAATTTTCGAGCTTGTTTATAAGCTTGAGCATTTTAACTTTGATTCTCGAGACTTAACTCACTTACACTCTAGCCCTAGAAGCTAAAAAAAGTGGTTTAACTTTGATTCTATGAAAAAAAAAAATAGACGAAACTGATACATTTTCATGGATATTTGGCATGTCTTAGTTGTCTCCCCCGCCTGAAAGAGACAGAGATGAACTCAAAGGAAAAAAAAAAATAGAGTTTGGGTTTTGGAGCCGATTCGTCAGTCCAAAATAATAGTAGTTTCCAACGGATTTTTAGCGCAAAATTTTTCTAACGAAAATTCTGCTGAAAAATTTTCAATTAGAGCATAAAACTAAAAAATGATGACAACTGACGGCGAGCTAAATGAAATTGAATGTTTTAATTTTGTTGTATTTAAATTAAATTTAAATCAGAATACATAATTTTTTTCTCCTAATAAAATTTTTTATTGCGTATTTTATGAAAGGCCTGATTAAATAATTTCCTTAAAGCTGATCTTACTCGATTCATATTATGGATATTAATTACTTGAATAAATTTGCCCAAACGAAGTTTTATTCTGTGATAAAGAATCTCAGGAGTTAGGCATAGAACTAAAGGAAACTGGAAGTAACTGTTAATTATATAGAATTAATTGTAGAATTAATTTTGTATATGGAAATATTGTTATTATAGGAAACTGTAGTTTTTTTTTTTTTTTTCTTTTACCAATTCATGAGAAGGATGGATGATTAATGGAAGATTTACATACATATCACATAATTCTTATGCATTTATATATCTAATACCTAAAATTAAATATTTACTTATTTAATACTTTACTTATGCTTAAAAGATGCATTTTTTTAAAAGTAGTGATGATGATATTTTTAATGATATTGAAGATTGGGGTGTTATATATATAAAAATTGAGTTTGTTAGATATGCAAATAAATAAGAATTTTGTGATTTGTATGTAAATCCCCATGATTAATTAAAATGATTAATGCTTTCTGGTGAAGGTGAGGTGATGAGTATTTAGTTCTTTGTCTCTTGGTTTATTTGTTGAAATGTCTTAATTCTAGAGAAATTGTTATAATATACCAAAAATTCAGTTCACAATAACTTTATATTTCTGATTAAGACGTTTTTTTAGTTAATGAATTAAAAATAAAATTTGGTTAATTATTGGTAAAGTTTCCTTAATATTTTGTTGTTTCTCATGCTTGAAAAAATGATCAAATTTATTCAAATTATTAAATATTTGACCATTTTTATGCTATATCTTAAAAATTTATGATATGTAAGATGTCTAGTTACATTATAAGTTAAGGGCTATTTCATTTTTTTACTTTTTTTTTAGATTTTTTAAAATATATTTATTTAGTGTATTTTTTAGTGTTTTTATTTTATGTTTTTAAAAATAAATCTCATTATTTTTTTAACTTTCAAATCATACAAAAATCAAAACATACAAAAAAATATTTTGAGTATCTAATAATAATCATTGCCAATATCAATTATGCTTTATTTTAAATAAAAATATAAATGAAATAAAATAAAATAAAAGTGATCCCAAACGTCCCTAAATCTCATTCCCTTCATATAATCATATTGTTCTCCATTGTTTTGGAAATTATGTCCCAAACTTAAGAATTCAAACAAAGAATTTAAGAAGTACTAAAGAGAGAAAAGTTTCTATTCTTTAATTCCTTCAAGATTTTTTTTTAATTTTTTGTTTGATTCTTATGCGTTTTATTGGTGGACGGTAGGCTAAATGAAACTGAATGATTTGAACTTGTATATGAAGTAGAGTAAATATGGTGAGGGTTTAGGGGGAAATTGCTGATTTCTTGGAAGAGACGAAGAGGTGGATGTAGGTTTAGCAATAATTTATAAGGCTTCATTTTAGTGCTCTCTAGCATTGGAAATGGATAGCAAGAAACGTGGGAGAGAGATTAGAAAATTGTTTAGGCCTTAATAAAATAAAAGGAAAACAAACTTTCATTACATAAAAAAAAAAAAAAATTTAAACCAGAAGACAGATAAAGAGTTCTTCATAAATCGTCAGAAAAAATAATAATAAATTACAATTTGTAAGCAAAGCATAGCTCCAATCTTTCAAACAGTTCGCATAGATGTAATAAATCTTCAATCAAAACGTTTGGTAAGAAAGAGAGAACGATAAGCAGTCAGCTACGTAAATGTTCGAAAAAGTAAATATTATGTTAGAAAAACGAACGAAGAAGCAGAAGCACACACTTCCCATTCATATAGTCTTCTTTAATGTAAAAAAAAAATATGTTGATTAGCAGAGAGTTTATGAGCAGCTGCTACGCCTTCCCACAAGAAGGCTTTCTGAAGAAACAGCATCAGATGACTGTTGAGGAATGACAAAATGCTCTATCACATTGACTTATCACTCTTTAATAAATCAAATTAAATTAATCAAATATATTCAGTTTGATTCAAATTTTTATTTAAATCAATTAATGCATACCTCTAAGCAACATGCTTGTTTTAAAATATTTTTCAACTAATATAAAAAATGGATATATGGCCAAGTGGTTGGGGAATTTATTTTGTTAAGTCAATGGTAAAATCTCTCTCTCTCTCTCTCTCTCTCTCTCTAAATTTTCTCTCATGTTTTTAACATGCACATAATTTATCTTTTATAAATTTATTTATTTTAATATTTTATATTTATAAATTAATAATTATTTTTAAAGTAATTTTAAAATAAATTAATTTTTGGTAATTATTAGCTCATACAAATTAATTAATTTCATGATAGAATTAATCCAAATCTCATGATCAAGTTGCAACGCAATAAAATTCATGAGAATAAAGTTCAAATTTCCTTTCAAAAGCAAACAAAATATATGTATAATATCATTAGCCTTACACAAACAAGACATTTTTATATTATATTTAAAATTATTTTATTTAATATTTTTGATACATCATTAAAAAAATCTACTAATTCAAGCATGAATCTTGATGTATATATAATTGAATATCTCTTCAAATTAAAATTTTAATATTTAAAACTCTCTTTTGAATATCATCGAGCTAATATAAATACTTCGATGAGATCAAAAGTAATTTGATGGTGCTAAATTTCAAATCAAGACTTAAAATATAACTCAAATTTTTAGATATCATTTAAGTCTCTAAATAGCTTTCAAAAAATTTATAAAATAAATAAGTGTCTCAATGAGACCAATCTAATGAGCTCAAAATCTCATAATTCTGACTTTATTTGGGCATTCAAATACTTAAATACATTCATGATCAAAGGGATCATTCTAAGTTGTCTGATAGAGTAGTTCATATTTTGCTTATGTTATAAGGAATGTTACTCCCAAAATTTATAAATAATCTCTTATTCTTCACATGAAGGGACCTAAACTGGAGATGAGAGTGAGTTTTAACACTTAAAGTATTAGAGCATAGTAACTGCATACAACCATTATCGATCAGGTGCTACCACCATTCACAAGCCTAATCAGATCAGACAGTTATCATCTATCACCGCTTGCCGCCACCTCATATTAATCATTTGTCATTATCATACTGGCTCAACATCCATCATCAAGCCATATTCCATGCTTGCAAAATATTCACTAATATTGGATTATGGCCAATGGCATCGAATTTATGTAGCCGCCACCGAGCATTGACTCTCACCACCTCTCTCTCTCTCTCTCTCTCTCTCTCTCATCGCCTCTTTTTTTCACATCACATATATAAATTATCAATATTTACTATTACTCTACCATTAATATTATCTGAAATGTAATGGATATTTTAAACGCCACATCACCACCTTTTAATGACCATAATCTACCATCGTCTTATCGCCATCATCGGATCATCGATATATATTATACTAACTTTCAACAAATAAGCCATTAATCGACACCGTCAAAATTTTTGATAAATGTCATCTTATGATCGATGCATTATATTTTATTATATGATCGATGCATGTTGTTGACATGACCTATATAGTCGATGTCCACTATTGACATATGCCATCATTTGCAAAGTAAGTGCATGTTGTTGGCTCATATCATATATTCTCTATAATTCATGTATATTATTGATATGGCTCTCAAAATACCACTAGTCAAAGCACAAATCTTTAAACCGACATGATTTTGAAATAATACCGAAGATCAAGACTAAATATCATTGGAATCTTTGGGACATCAATTAAATCCCAAAACAACTCTCAAATATGGAGTGTTCAAATCAGGCCTCGAGGCCGGATCTAACGAGCCTAAGATCTCATATTTCATTTGGGCATCCAAATGCTCAAAATATATCAAATGATCAAAGGAATCAACTAAGCCGTCCGGATCAAGTGGGAGTTCAGCTTATGAATTTATAAGAATGCCCTTCCTCCCATCTATAAATAGGCCTTCATTCCTCACATGAGGGGCAAGCTGCCAAGTGAAGAGGAGTCAAACAAGTGAAGAGAGCCACCGCCGACGGTCGCCACACCACCACCGCCGGATCCCTGCCGCCATCAATCCGCCAAGCAAGGAAGAAGAGGAAGAGTCCAAGCAAGGAAGAAGAGGAAGAGCCCAGCAAGGAAGAAGAAGAAGAGTCAAAGCAAGGAAGAAAAGGAAGAGTCCGGCGAGGAAGAAGAGGAAAAGCCCAAGGAGGAAAGAGAGCTCGCAAGATCCTCCAAGCGCACCCGAAGATTGCACTCTCGCCACCATCAATCATCGCCACCGCCATCGTCGCCACTAATTGTATCAGTATTCCACTTAAGTCCCCGCGATCTCCACCATCGACAATTACACCCGATCATTCACATATATTCCTCTCATATGTAATCTCAGAATCTATCGGAAGATTTTGTACTTAAACATACATATGGCTTTTTATCTGTCTCTGGTTTTCCCTCTTTTCGACACGTTAAAAAATTCTGATTTCTCTTGTCACTTTAATTACTGGTGTGGACTTCACAAGCTAAGTAACTTTCACTTTATGTTCGTTTTCTAAAGACGTGTAATTATATTGTATTAACTTCTTTACTAACTATAAGAAAAGACATTATTTGTAACTATTGATATATACTAGTGAAACCATTTCAGCTGAGCCAAACCCCATAATTTTTCTCTTTTTTGAGAGTTTTCTATGCAAAAACTCTTGTATCTCCTACAACTTTTATTTTATCTCATTGTGAGCTGAATTATAGTATAAAGCTAAGACGTTAAATATATTCTCTCTATTGTTGTGAATATTCTTACAAAGAATATTTATTTTATTTTAAAAATATAATATATTTAATTTTTAAAAGCATCATTATAAAAATATAGAAATATTAAATAAAACTAAATTAATTTATAAATAAATAAATTTAATTTAAATGATGCTATTTAAAAGTAATTAATTTTGTATGAGATAGTAAGTAAAAAAAATTTAATTTATATGAATATAATTTTTATTTTGAAAAGTACGAATAATTATAAAATTAAAATTTAAAATAATTATTTCATAAATTTAAAAAGAATATATATGTTGAATTTGAAATTGTACGTGAAGATGATGATAAATCTTGCTAGATACTCTTTGATAATAAGACTATACAAAATGGAACAAATAATACAATAACAAGTAATAAAAAGAACAACACAAATAAGGCCCAAGTAAAATGTTGAATAAATATAACGAATGTGAGTGCTAGTATAATATAGAGAGTATTATACAAAAATGATTACATATATATATATATATATATATATATATATATATATATATATATATATATATATATATATATATATATATATATATATATATATATATCAATTAGCCAACATTAATATATTCTAATAGCTCTTATTCTCAAAATAATTTTTTCACCACAAAATTTTTTAAAAATTAATCAAAAAATTAATAATCAAATAAAACTATCTTATTTTTTGATTGTTTTCTGATAGCCAAATACATTATTAGTATTGATGAGTCCCTCATACTAATCCTTTGTCTTATGATGAGTGCTCCCTTGGTCTATGAGTATACAATATAAAATAGTAATTATCTTAGAAATATAAAAAATGTATTCAAATTAAAAGTAAAATTGGAAAAAAAAAAAACTTTAAAAACAAGAGATTCCAACTTCCAAGGCCATAAATTCATTTCTAGTTTATTTTGTTTAAAAAAATAATTCATGGTGACATGGTTGGCCAATGTGGCAGCGTAGGGTAGACAGACCATATTGCCCCTTCAAGAGGTGAAATAGACTATTTTTAAAATTTTAAATTAAATATTTTTTGTTAAAAATTAAAGAAAAATTTATATACATACTACATATTTTATTTTAGGTGATTATTTTATAATTTTTGGTTAAAATAATCCGAAAACAAAATAATCAGGATGTTCTGATTATATTTCCTTATAAAAATAGTAATAATTTTGTGATGATTGTAATGCAAATTTAAATTGATTTTTCAGTTATTTTACTCATTTTAAAATAAATTTTAATAATTTGAGATACATCTTTATTGAAAATAATAAAAAATAAAAACTGAATTCAGCAATTCCATTGTTTGAACAACAACTCGCTGCCAGAATATGGACAACAGCAGATTTTGAAAAGGAGAGCAACTGGAGGTGTAAATCAGCGAACCGAGCTCACTATCGTGTGCTTAAATTTGATCAACTAATTAAATTTGAGCTTAAACTTAAGCTTTATTAGTTTTAATTGATTCATGAGCAAATTTATTTAATATAAAAGAGATAAAATAATTTCAAATCAAATAATTGTTGTGATAAAGATGATAAAAAAAATAAAAATTTTAAAAAGAATAAAAATTTATTTGATATGAAAAAAGAGACATAATTGATATGATCCTGAAAATTCTCTAGTCAAAGCACGAATCTTGATGCCGAAAGTAAGCTGATCAGAAATTGAAACTGGTCGAGATCAAGCACTTAAAATATCATTGGAAACTTTGAGATATCAGTTAAATTCCTAAAAAGCTCTCAAATATGAGTGTTTATAGTCAAATCGAGCGTCTCGACGAGCCGGTTCCAACAAGCCAAAGATTTTATAATTTTAACTTCATTTGAGCATTCAAATACACAAAATACATCATATGATCAAGAGAATCATCATGAGCCGTCCGATGGAGAGGAGTGGTTCGGATTTTGCATGTATTTACAGAGACGCCACTCCTCCAATCTATAAATAACCCTTCATTCCTCATATAAAGGAAAAACAAGAGATAGGAGAGAGCTCTAAAGATCCTCCAAGCACAATCATGCCGCCACTCGACAGTCGTCACCCACCGCCGCCGTCAGCCGCCGCCGTTGATCCTCGCTGCCAATCTCCTCCATCATGATGACTTCTACCGGATTGTTCTGCGTTCCGTGATTGCCGAATTGTTCCCGCATTTATCGCGATTCCCAGCTCACCATCATTCGCTACTAAAGAATCAACATGATCGTTGTCACATAGTTCCTTTCATATACATTGTGTAATCCCTGATCGGAAGATCTTGTACTCAAATGATATATAGTGGAAGCTTTTACCGGCTAGCCGTGGTTTTTCCTTCTTTTTCGGTAAAAAAAATTGAGTTTTCTTGTTCACTCTTTAAAATGTATGTGTGGATTTCACAAGGCTGGCGAAACTTTCACTCTACCGGTTTTCCGCACGCATCAGCTGGCGCCATCGTGGAAGTCGATTCCCATTATTTTATCTTGTACGAAGTTCCCAACAAGATCAAAATCACCATCAGGTGGAGCATTTCAAACTTTTAAGGAGCGCAAGCGAAGAAAGAAGATTCATCAAACTTTGTTCCTTCAGATTTTGTCGGACATTGGGGGGCAACTCTTAATCTCATAATATTGCCCATGTTAATATGGTGAGCATCTAATCGATTACCATCCCAAGAAACAAGTCAAAGTTGGAGGATTTTTCAATTATACTTATGGAAAACAAGACCAAGTTAAGAAGAAACTTGCTATAAGCTCAAACAAATGTTTAATATCTCTTCCATACAGTTAACGCCATCGAGCAAAGACTCGACAAACAACCTAGATAGGTCAAAAGATCGGACTTCCTAAACCTCTTCCACACGTTAACATCATCGAGCAAAGACTCGACAAACAACCTCGGATAGGTCCTTGGATTCAATTCGACCTCTTCCATACAGTTAACGCCATCTGCAACACTCGACAAACAACCTAGATAGTCAAAAGGTCCTTGGTGGACTTCCCATGACCTCTTCCATACATGTTAACGCCATCGTAACACCGACAAACAACCTCCTGATAGTCAAAATCCCGGATTCAATGACCTCTTCCATACGTTAACGCCATGCAACACTCGACAAACAACCCTGATAGGTCCCTCACGGATTCAATTCAACTTCTTCCATGCGAAGGACTCGACAAACAACCTCGATAGGTCAAAATCCTCGGATTATTCAACCTCTTCCACAGTTAACATCATCGAGCAAAGACTCGACAAACAACCTTGATAGGTCAAAAATCTCGGATTCAATTCAACATCTTCCATACAAAGTTAACGCCATCGAAAGCAAAGACTCGACAAACAACCTCGATAGTCAAAAATTCTCGGATTCATTCAACCTCTTCCATACAAGTTAACGCCATCGAAAGCAAAGACCGACAAACAACCTTGATAGGTCAAAATCCGGATTCAATTCAACCTCTTCCATATAACAACGCCATCAGCAAAGACTCGACAAACAACCTCGATAGTCAAAATCCTCCCGATTCAATCCAACCTCTTCCATAGTTAACGCCATCGTAAACTCGACAAACAACCTCGATAGTCAAAAATCTCACGGATTCAATTCAACCTCTTCCATACAGTTAACGCATCAACACTCGACAAACAACCCTGATAGTCAAAAAATCCTCACATTCAATTCAACCTTCTTCCATACTTAAGCGTAGCAAAGACTCGACAACAACCTCGGATGGGTCCTCGCCGATTAATTCAACCTTTTCCACGGTTGCGTCATGGGTAACACTCAACAAACATCCTCGGGTAGGTCAAAAATCTTCATCGTCGCCGGTCATCCCAGGACTACCGGCGTCGATCATGCCACCGTCGCCGTTGCCACGGAGCAACCGTCGCCGTAAATCACCCGGTCACGGTCATCATGCCGATTCGCCGCCCGCATTGTCCGCCCGACCATCGCCGCTGGTCGGCCAGCTGTCGTCGGTCGCCGATCATCGCACCAGCTGCATCTTAGCCGGTCACCATTGCCATGATCGTCCCGCGGCCACGCGCCGTAATCGTCATTATCGTCGTCGGTTACCGCTAGACCACCCGTTGACGCCAACCAGCATGCCGGTCCGGCGTCATTGCCGTCAGCGGTCTGCCTTCGCCGCCATCTTCTCCGGTCACCACCATCTCGCCGGTCATCCCCTACCTGCTGCTGCCGGTTGCTGCCGTCGGTCGTATGCCGCAGCGGTCGCGCTCCCAGTGCCGCTGCCATCGCCCGCAATCTCGGTCACCACCATCGTGCCGGTTATCATCGGCCCATCGCAGTCATCGTCGCGAATGTTGTCGCCACCATCGTCAACATTTTCGTCAACCCGTCTCCGGTGATCGCCTCGCTCGGTCCGGACAAGGCGGTCGACACCTCTTTGAGGGAGCTCGTCGTATGAACTACGGGCCTTGATCGCCTCAAACGTCGGTTCGACAAGTTCTTTTCGAGGAAAAGCGGAGCTCCAGATGAACTACGGTCTTGATCTCAAACCGGTCGGTCACAAGGCGGTCAACACCTCTTTGAGGAAAAGCGAGCCAGATGAACGGTCTTGATCGCCTCCAAACCGGTCGGTCAAGGCGATCAACACCTCTTTCGAGCGGAGCCTCGCCATATGAACTACGGGTCTTGATGCCTCAAACCCTCGTCAGGCAAGCGGTCAACATCTCTTTTGAGGAAAAGCAGCCTCAGTATGAGTACAGGTCTTAATCGCCTCAAACCGGACAAGGCGGTCAACGCCTCTTTCGAGGAAGCCGAGTATGAAGCTACGGGTCTTGATCGCCTCGAATGACCTTCTCTCAAGAAGGAGAAGGTGCCTTCTCCCAGCCCTGGGGGTTTTATAGACCCCTAGGGCAAAAGGTCAAAATTCAAGAAAAATCGCTTCAAACCGCCCAAAGTTAAGCGTGCCAAAGCGTGAACGGTCAAAGCGGACGTTTTAAGCCAGACACGCCACAGACCCAGAGCGCGGCGCTCTTCCGTCGCCCGATCCCATTCAGCCGCCCGCCGCCATCCGCCATTAGCGACTCAATTGACCCGGCATCGACCCCGCCGTTCGCGCTGCCGTCAGCCGTTCGCGGCGGCCAGCCCGCAGCGCCATTGCGTCGCCCGGCGCGCCATTGCCGGTGGTGGGCCATTCATGACGATTGCGGGCCAGCTGCCCAGGCCATGCCGCCGTGCGCCTGGCGACCGCCCATTCAGGCCTTGACCCATAGCATGGTACACCACAGCCCATTTGGAGTATGCCTTCGTGATGGTTATTGGGATGGTTCATCTCAAAAGTGGTGCTCGTTGAAGAATATCTAAAGTGGTTACATATATTTTGATTGATTGAGATAATATCATCCAAAATAGGCCTTATAAATAAATTCCTCTAAACCAATCTAATCTTGATGTCGAAGTAGTCGAAATTGGCTTAGTCGAGATCAAGCACTTAAAATATCATTGGAAACTTTGAAACATCGCTCTCAATATAGAGTGTTTATAAAATTGAGCGTCTCGACGGGCGGTTCCAACAAGTCAAAGATCTTATAATTGACTTCATTTGAGCATTCAAATACAAAAAATACATTATATGATCAAGGGAATCATCATGGCCGTCAGATGGAGAGGAGTGGTTGGATTTTGCATGTATTCTGACGCCACTCCTCCATCTATAAATATGCACTCATTCCTCATATGAGAGGGAAAAAAGCAAGAGAGGAGAGAGCTCTAAAGATCCTCCAAGCACACATCGTCACTCGGCCGGTCGTCACCGCCGGCCACCTCAGTTGATCCTTGCCTCGTCAATCTCCGTGGTCATCATGATGACATCTACCGTGATTGTTCCTGCATTTTTTTGCGGTGATTGTTTCCATTTTTTGCCCGATTGTTCCCGCATTTTCACTGATTGCTCGCATTACCATCATCTTCTTCTTACCGGTACACAACATGATTATTGTCACATGTTGTTCCTTTCACATATACTGTAATTGTCTCATTATGGGAAGATCTTGTACTCTGAAATAGATATATAGTGGAAGCTTTTTACTGGGCTAGGCCCCGTGGTTTTTCTTTCTTTTTGAGGTTTTCGTAAAAATTCTAGAGTTTTCTTGTTCTCTTTAATATATGCTAGATTTTACAACAAGGCTAAGGCGTAAACTTTCACTCTACCGCGACTGGTTTTCTAGCACGCAACAATAATAATTAAATATATTTAATAATTTTATATTTAAATTATTAAATTCTATCACATCTTACACATAACTTATATTAATATTAAACAAATTCGATCACAAATGAGTTGAAATTGATTTGAACTTAACATATTAGTTCAACATTGCTCAGCCCACAAATCATTTATGAAGTTGAGATCGAACTAGCTCACGAGTTCATTTGTCTCACATGCCTAAGAACAACTGATCCTCAGTGGATCATGAGAAATTATTAGGTGTAAATTAAGTATTTTGTTCAAGTGCTTTTTTGTTCAGGGCAAAGTTGTGTTCTTCTCATATTATTTTACAAAACTGTTTGTTGTTGTGTACTCATTGTTTCGTGTTAGAAAATCAATTGCGGTAGAGTAAAAGTTTACGCCTCAGTTTTGTTGTGGAATCTAGCACGCTGTGATTGAAAATCATATGATGTATTTTGTGTATTTGAATGCTCAAATGAAGTCGGAATTATGAGATCTTGGGCTTGTTAGATCCGGCTCATCAAGACGCTCGATTTGACTGTAAACACTCCATGTTTAAGAGACGGTTGATAATAAGCGATTGATTTCGGTTAGTCTTGATTCAGAATCAGATTACTTTCGACATCAAGATTCGTGCTTCGACTAGTGAAATTTTAAGGGTCATATCACTCATAATTTATTTAGGGGTTATTGGATTACTTATATTTAGAATATTAAGTAAACTGAATGCAGTGTAAAAGAAAAATATTTGAATTATTTTAATTTATTTGGTTGAAAACTTTACAAATAAATGAAATTTTTTTTTGATAAAATAAATGTAATATAAAGTATTTTTGAGATTAGACGTCCATGACTAGCAGTGGCGGTGACCGGTGGCAGGCGGCGGTGGTTGGCGGTGATGATGGTGGCGGACAAAGCGATATCGGGCAGGCGGCGATGCGCGGGTGGCGGTATGACGGTCAAAACACTTTACACGGGCGGTGTATTTGAATTCACCAAATCGGTAATTTAAATACACCAAAATGATCATTCTAATATATTTCAAATACACTACAAATCGTTTATTTTGCACCATATCACTCAAAAGTTAAATTATCTATATTTAATTTACTAAATCTAACCAAACAACCCTTAGTTAAAACATACAGTAAATACGTAACTAATATGTTGTTGTGTATTGCAATAATCCACTCATAAAATAACGTAACAATTTTTCTTGTGAAATAGAGGCCAACTTGGCCGAAAGCTGCGTGTCGCAAAGCAAAATATATACAGCAGATAGGCAATTTTTTTAAACTAAGTATTATTAGAATCTTAATTAACTAATTAAGTATTACTAAATAAAATTTAAGAATATGTATAGTATTAGTGAATTTACGTGGCATTCGTTCCGGACATGGTGTGGTGTCATGTGAGTGAGGCCGTCCACTAATTGAACCAGCTTCAGATTAAGCCGCTAATTAAAGGCCAACTTTTAAACCGGTCGCCCACCATAGGCGTTCGAATTTTTAGAATTTGTTGATACTTTTTTTATAGTTTATTATTATTGATAATATGATTGGCGTAACAGTGTTATTAGATTTTGAGTATGGTGATTGAAATTGTGATATGACAATCCATCAAGCTTTTGTGATGGAAGTTTATAACTATTTCAAAATTCGTTTTAAAAATGGACAAATAATAAGAAGTTCATTATGACATAATCAAAATTAACGTTTACATGACTCTCAAGTTTGTAATAGAATAAGTAAATAAAATGTATCTGAACAAAAGTATAATGTCTAAACCCTAAACCATGACAACTCTTCCTCCGTGTCGAATTACACTTATGTCGGTATGCAGGATGGGCGATCACGCGATGGTGGTCCTCATTGCAAGATCTCGTATGTCGTATCATCGTATCAAGATCATCGCTCATATATGTAGGTTGATATGTAGAAGGCCTCGATGGCATCGTAGAAGGACCTTGATCATCACATGAAGGAATCGTAAGTAGATGGGTCAGTCATGGTGTACACTACGTACATCCATAATATGTGTCACCAATATCGCTCAGCCTCGCATATCAATGTACTATCAACACATCCCCAGGGGTGATCATCCAACAGTATGGTGAAGATGTCAGTCATGCGATATACTCCTTCTGCGAAAATAGTATGTAAAATTAGCATTTACATAAATATTGAATTGAGATGAATACTTATATCGGGACTTACATAAATACGCTCCTGCTCCAGTAAGGAGAATCTGTCGGCGACTGCATCTGAGAAGCCCGATCGAACCGACATGTCTTGGGCGATGGTTGTCTTCTTGTCGCATCCTCATAGGACAAGACAATCTCTCTCTCCCAAGCGGTGTGTGGTGGTAATCAACATCGATATTTTTGCATTCAATGGTCACACATCTACTCTAATATCGGTGCGACACTCCCAATACTGCACCCTCTTCCGGTAAGAGGGACTCGTGTAATCATATGTCGAGGCATGTATCTGATAGATGTGATGTGATCTGCTCACTGTACGGCTCCTAGATCACCTGCACATATAGTAAAAATTATGTTAAAACATAATCTATATTACAAATATTTGAACTAAATTGTTATTTCGATCCAACGTGTTTTGTAGCTATCCCAGCTTTTGGTTTTCTTTGCAACATTTAATCATTTACTGGCTACAACATTTTTTTCTCACATATTATTACTACTGAAACATGTAATAACCATACACCATGAATATGCTCCCAAGCCAAATCAAGGAGGTGTATGCAAAGCCATGTTGGCCTGTTGGGCTGTCGACTCATGCAGACTCTCTATAGATGAGCTAGAGCGCTCCACCCAGATATCATGCTAAATGAATCTAGGTCATCCATGAGTGGTAAATCTTTGCGGGTGAACCTCGAACAAGAATCGGCGGTAAAGCGACCAATCGAAATAAAATATAAACGCGGTGGCGGAAGAACTCCTCCATTCTGGGCGTGTATGACTCCCAGAAGTCCACCCACCTCATGCATGTCTGCAGCGTGTGACCCATCCGAATGTCGATCACGACCGGATGGGATCATGACATCACATAGTAGGGTGTCGTCCCAACAAATCATCAATCGTCGGTGTGCCACCTCTTCCCTCGCCAATCGTCGGCTATGATGGTGGCCCATCAAATCAGTCAGGATCATCATACGCGTCTGTCACGGTCATCTCACGGCAGGTAGAAGGTATTGGTCTAGACCATCTCTCAACCAAGGCAGTCAGCAAATGATGATCTAGCTGGATGAAGCGTAGCTTCTAACATCGAACCCATTGTTCTAGCCCACGGATGAATCGTCTGCACGTGATGGGCCACTCCTTCAGCATAAACAAGTGTGATGCAGCCTCAAGCACGGTGCTCTGCAAAAAAAAAAATTATTGACATTAACCAAAATAAAAGGAAAACAGATGTAAGTTAAAAAATAAATTAAATATTAGTTACAGATTGGGGTGGCGTCACCGATGTGCATGCTATGCTAGGATGAACCTCAGCAGATGCTTGCTCCAACGGTGGACTGATCTCCATAGCAATCGTCATTCGATGTCCCAGGTGGGTGCTTCTGCCATCGTACTTTATGGACATATAAAATGCTCTTTAATCATTTATATTAATCGACACCCTAATTAATACTACATTTGGCTACTTAAAATCAACACCAACACAAACTTAAAATTAAATCCCAAACAAAATTCTAACCATACAACTAACTCTAGCACACGTTCTCTATTAATTTATAAATTGATAAAGAAAGTGATTCTACATGTTCTGAAACGATGGGGAAGTCGCAAAAAATATAGAATCAGCCAAAGGGAATTTTCCTCGAGATGGAGTCGTCATCGCGAAAGCTAATGTTGACTTCATGGCTAGATGGAGAGGGAAGTCGTCGCAATCGGGAAAAAAGAAGTTTCTCGAATACCGGATAAACACCTGCGACGGTTTGACCGCCGGCGGCCGAAGTTCCGAGGGGGAGGACCGTTCGGTGCGGTGGAGTTTGGTTGAAGCTCCTACGGGTGGAGGAAGCGATTTTGGGGTTGAATAGAGCGAAACCGAGGAGATATGGCCGATCGATCGGATGTAATTGTGGTGGTGATTAGCCTAATCTGGCGATTAACTAATTGGGCGTTCAGATCTGGCCGATTCTTGGTGGGGACCTCAATTTCCGCATTGGCGCGGCCGCATCGTCCGCGTCGGCGATGTGGCGTGGTCGCCTAATTGGATATATCTATCTTAAATTTTTTTATTAATATTTAATTACCTAATTAAGATTCTAATGATACTTAGTTTAAAAAATTGCGATATTATACTACAGAAAATCAACTGGAAATTAGACAAATGAACTAAAATGCTTCTTTCAGCAAAGCTACAGCTGCAAGAAAAGGGTTATCCTCCAACTCAAAAAAACACTTAAAATAAGACTGAATATAAATTTTTAAAAATATGTCAAAATATTTTGATATAAAATATATCAGAATAGATTTGGAAATCATTACATTTGCTTTAAGAGTAGTGTAATAATTTTTTATAAATAACACTAATCTTAATTTAGTAATTACAAGCCTATTTAATAGAATTTATATCAGAACATACTTATTTATATTCTCATACACTGTATATATAAATCAAACTAATATAGACATCTATTTATTTAACTTAAATTAAAATAAAATTATTATTATTATGGTAATTATTTGTCGGCAGATCCCCATGCCTTACAATGTGATTTCATTATCTGCATGAGGCAAGCACTTACGGGCTGTTCTTATATATTACTGCCAATGATTTGCTTTTGGAAAGAAGCGTGGCCAACCTTCTTTAACGAAAAAAAAAAAAAACTTATAATGCATGAAAGCAGTGTGAATATAAGCAGCGTAAAGTCCGATATTTGAAGCCATGTGATTTTTTTTCTTTAATTTCAAAGAGGACATCAAAAGCCGTGTTATAAACGATACTTCTTTTTTTTTGGAAAAAAAAAAAAATACTTCTTTAGAAAATTTTTTAAAAAGAGTAAAGATGATGTGACACTAATTAAATAGATGGCAAATTCATTGGAGAAATCAAGAATCAGAGACTAGTGATTAGAAAAATACAACTGAAGCAGGCTATTTACAGTACATTAATTTAGTTTATTTTTAAATGAAGAAGTTTTTATGAAAGTTTTGAAGAGGTGCCTCTAAGACTCTTAAGTTAATGGAAGAGCCATTATATTATTGAGAGACCAATGTCTTAAACTTTATAATTTCTTATCATTTATCTTATTATAATTGTAGGCTCCAAAAATTCGCCACTGACATCTCGATGAAATGAGTATGATTTAAATGTCGGTGAAATTTTTAGAAGACAGATAAAATTATAAATAAGGCACTACCCAGAGATTTCACCATTATTTTATGAGGACTTTAGATCTGGTTTCAGGTTTACTATAGACGGAAGCACCTATAGTTAATTACCTCCCAAATCTTGAGAACTTTCGATTAAATGATGTTAGAGATCGCAGCAATAGTAGTAGCGTGAAAAATAAAATTGTGGTTTATAATTTATGAAATTCATCATCATTAGCTTAAAGCGGATGGTTGGAGCGATGAAGCGTCAATCAAGATCCCATAGTTCCATCATTCGTGGTCACTAGTACAGTGGAGGAGGTAGTCGACGTAATAGAAGAATCCCTTCGAGCCATGAGTTGCGGCGTATAAGAAAATGTTGTAGACCTGAGGTGGTGTTTGTCTAAGGAGATAAGTTTAAGTCTACCTTAGTTAACAGAGGGCTTTTTGCCATATTAGGTGCATCCTATGATTCAAATCTCAAAAGCGTCGTTGGAGAGAGCATATGTGCTGATCGTGATCATATAATGGCGTCATTTGGCGTGACCATCCATCATGTACTCATATGCTATATCTCGTATACTACCAAATCACGGTCAAGGACCCCGTCACTACGGCATGAGATTGATTGAGAGTAAAGATATAAATACACTTGATTTGACATTGACTCCTTTATGAGTTAGAATTTTCTTAATTTATCACATTCAATAAACAGTTGCGGAAGGTGGGTAGAGTGGAGTTTACTTTAAGTCTTTAAAGATTGAATTTCATTTAAGTGTTTATAGCTTAATGACTTATTAGATTTTGCATTTGAATTTATACTTAATTTGAGTTAATTTAATCTTAAATTGTAATCACATTTTGATGAAAGTATCCTCTCCGGTTGAAATATTCATTAAACACAACCATCATCATATATATAAGTGATCATTTGGTTTATTATTTGATCCTCTCATATTAATTTAATAATAGAAGATCGATCTAAATATATATTTTTTGAATTTTGAATTTGAAATTATTGAATATAAATATCTTAGATATTTTTGATAATTCAATCAATCAATCATCCTTTGGGGTGCATATGTTAGTTTGATTATTTAGTTTATTCTTAGATCTTGTTGACTATATTAATTTAATAATGGAGGATCAAATCTAGATTTTTATTTTAAGAATTTTGAATAATAATGATCACGTTGATATCCTCAACTCAACCATCATTGGAAAATTAAGATAGTTGTTATAATCTTTAGAGATTTTCTCAAGTGAAAAAGTTATAACAATATCATTAGGTTTTATTAACTGGACTCCACGGACCCAGAAGCAACCGTGCGCATCCTCGGACACTAAATTCGTTCAACATAGTGTGAGCTCTGCAGTTTTCAATTGATCGACTTTGAATAGTTACATATATTTGTTTATTCATTGCGTAATATATTTGCACATATTTTGAGGCTTTTAAATTGAATTAAAGATATCCCTTGAAATACACGTGAGTATCTCATTTTAAGAAACACATATGAATTTCAAGGCGCTGCGTATAAGCACTTTTGTTTTATAATGAATACACAACTTCACCATTCCGCGTATGATTTACATGCATGCGATCATTTGAAAGTTTGTGTGAGGATGCATTTGAGATTCATTCTAAATATTGATTCATATATTTTGAATATTTGAACCAAAATTGTGCTATAAGATATGTTCAAGGGCATACTTCATGCAGTTGTATTTATATAAGTTTACATGTACAAAATTCACCCAAAAGAAAATTTCAAACCTTTATGATTTTATCATTCAAAGAGTCTTCACATTTTCTACAACTTGTCATTCAATCTTCATTTCATTTCTCATCAATTATATTAAAAGAAATTAATCTCATCAAAAATAGCCTCATGATACTCTTTAAATTTTCATGAGATGTTTATACCGATCTCTAAATCTCTATTCTCATCAACTTTTTTGCTTAAAAGTAAGCATCTATTAATTGCATTAATAGATTCAAATTAAAAATCTTTTATTCCAAATTTTCAATATTCATAAGAATTCATTATTTGCTCTTCCTTTATGCAGTCAATTTGGAATAAGCATTTCACATTTTGCTCTGTGATAAGAAGATCAATAATAGACACCATTTTACCAACTACCGTATTTAAGGACAAGCATCTCTATTGAATTTAACATTCAATCTCACGTAATTCCTTATGCGTTCATTTCAAGTATTCTCATTTGCGTAGACTTTCAAGTTATTGCAAGTCTGATTGAAATCTTTAGCATAAGTATAATTGAATTTATTTTCATATGAGAATAAACTTTCAAGTATATTATAGGTTTAACTCATGCTCGTTAGTGAGCTATTGAGCCTTGTGAGTGCCACAAATTCAAATTTTGCAAATTCATATTCATTTTAAGACTTTAGAAATCTTATGTTTAGTTCATTACAAGTCCCTTGGAATTTTAGTTCGAACCTTGCACTTGCTTAAAACAAAGGTATTAAGTACTTTATAACTCAATCTGATGCTACTTGAACTTTTATAAATGATCAATTTGATATGTTATTTATCACAATTTCGTATATTCATTTTCCATTGTGACTCGAGTTCTAGTTCATTTCATTTTGTGTTGCATCAAGACTTGCAAGTTCAATTTGATTATGTCAACATAAAATCATTTGGAGATTTAATCCATTGAAAAATTTTGGCAACCTCTCTACATCATCCGCATATAAGGGGCTGCATCGAAAGTTTGGGCCTGCTCACCGCATTACAAAGAACACGTATGAGTAGTATAAACCACGGCATAAGACTTTATTTTTCCTACCACGTTACAAAGAGCGTGTATAGTTTGACAAGAAATCATGTAATTTTTTCCGTCGCGCCGCAAGTGTCGCCTATGAGTTTTCCCCACCGTGCTATAAAGAGGGCATACATATTTCGCTCGTCGCGCCGAATGCGCCGCATAGAAGATTTTTAGGAGCATTTAAGATTAAGCATTATATACCTTCAACTATTTATGTTGAAAATCAAATATGTCCAAGTTGATCGCAATATGACTTCCAATCATAATTAGAATGGGTGTGTTGTTGCTACCAAACAACAGGTAATGTGCTTGAGATGCCAGCAGCCAATGAGTTTGAGAAGAAGAAAACAACGAGAGTTTATGATTTCTTGCCCGAACTAAGAAGTATGGGTAAGCAGGAGGATGGTAATCAGGAGGAGAAGGGCAGTTCTTCGATTGAGCTAGACAACCAGCTGGAGCAAAGGAAAAATGGGGAATAATAAACAATAAAAAACTCCTATGTATCGAGCTTGGTGGAAGGTAGGCCAGAACAACAGGGAAGATCAGAAGAGGACGGAATCCAGAGAGGGTCGACTGTTGTTCGGCTTACAGCAGAAACGGGACAAGACCAAGAGGGCTGCAACTCTCGGCTTGGGAGTTCGGCTTGCTGTGTGAGATGGGGAAGGGCGAACCAACCAAAGGTCTCGAACGAAAGGTCTGCTCGCAAGGGTGAGGGACGGACGCGGGAGGAGAGTATTTCCTTCCTTTGTTCGGCTCGAACGGATGGAACATGAGAGAGGAAAAGAGCTTCTTCGGCTGCTCGAGACGGAAGGCAGGACAGGGAAGGAATGGAGCCTCATGCGCGCGAGAAGGGAGTCGCACCAGAGAGAGAGGAAATGCCCTTTAGCCGCTCGGCTTGCACAGATGGGACGAGGAGAAAATATTACATTCAGTCTGCGTAGCTTTACGTGATTCTAATCGATCCATATATCAATAGTTTTTCTCATTTTAGCGGTTAACGGTGTAAAGACGGATACGACGCCGCTTATCTGGCTAGCCCACCGCTCAAACAAATATAATATAATATATAATATATATATATATATATATATATATATATATATATATATATATATATATATATATATATATATAGATTAAGGATTTAGGAGTGTATTTTTCTTGCAACTGAGAGAGAGAAAGAGATTTTCTCATTTCTTTTCTGAAAAATAAAGATGGAGAACCAAGCCTTGAGGAAATAGGATGTTGTAAATAAAAAATGCATCATTAATTTTTTCTTAATCGTTGTATAATGATAATTTTCTAGTGTTATTCCTGAAATTCTTTTATTTAGTGATATTTTCTACTGTTTGAGTTTTTGCAAGAGGACTTTGCTTATTTGAGGATTTTGGGCGTTTTCCACTTTGTGTGATGTTTGGAGGAAATATGTTTATTACAATCTATCACAAAAATTTGGAGGTTGTTTGGTGTTTTTTTTTTAGTGTTATTTTTATCTCAGACTCTATACTCTCTTGAGAGTACATATGATTTTGTAGACTTTTTTTCCAGTTTTTTTGGCCTGGTTGTTCAGATTATGTTCATTACATTACATTGAAAGTAATTTGGTGAGATGTTTGGATAGTTTCTGGGAGATTTTATATTTATACTTTGTACTCTCTTGAGAGTACATATCATTTTGGGTTATTTTTTTCACTTTTGTCTGTTTGGAGGGAATATGTTCCTTACAATCTATGAAGAATAATTTGGAGGTTGTTTGGTTATTTTTTTAATGTTATTTTGCATCGTAGAGCATAGACAATTTTGGTCATTTTCTCAGCTTTTTAGGCGGTTGTTGAGATTATTTTCATTACAGACTCATTTCTATACTCTCAGATTACTCTCTGAGTAGAGCATTTTGGTCATTTTTTTGTCTGTTTTTGGCTTGTTTGGAGGAAATATATTATTTGGTTGATTTGTCGATTTTTTGTATCAGTTTATCATTCTCATGAGAGTAAGTCATTTTGGTCATGTTGTCCAGCTTTTGGTCCGGTTTTGAGAGTACATCAAAGCAATTTGGTAATGTTTGGATGGTTTTGTGGAATTTTGCATCTGTCTCTCACATTGCTGACTCTTAGAATGAAGTCATTGACATTTTCGAGCTTCATCTGTGATCAATTCATTGACTCACAAAATTCAGAAGACTCAATCCATGACCTCAATCCTGTCTTGTTGGGACATAAAGAAGCAAGCTTTCTTTCTGGGTGGGCAGTGCATTCTTTTCACCCCCGATGAAGTTGCATTAATTATAGGGATAACAAATAGAGGGAGAAGGTCTTATGGAATATAGGTAATGTGTTATCATGAGGTCAAGACTTCCAAATGAGGAAGCCCTTAAAGAGCATCTTGAATGTAAAAAATACAAAGCAAAAAAGAAGCAGAAAAAAGAAGCCTTAAAGAGCATCACCCTCGATGAAGTTCTGATAATAGGGATGCCAAACATATAGGGAGCGTCTTATGGCATAGAGAATGTGCTCTGTGAGGTCAGCACTTCCAGTGAGGAAGCCCTTAAAGAGCATCATGAAGGTAAAAAATACAAAGCAAAGAAGCCTTATCAACAAGAAGCCCCCTCAGTACTCATTCTTTATACTTTCTATACTCGACTCTATACTGTACTCCGTAGTCATGGGTAACTTGATATGATACTGTTTATGTTTCTATAATGATTTTTTTACTTGTTTGGAGGCTATTTGGTTGGTTTAGTAGTGTTATTTTGCATATGTACTCTCTGTACTCTCTTGAAAGTACAGATAATTTTGTGGACATTTTTTCCAATTTATTTCTATGACCTGGTTGTTCAGATTATGTTCATTACATTACATTGAAAGCAATTTGGTGGGATATTGGTTAGTTTAGTAGTGTTATTTTGCATCTGTACTCTCTGTACTCTCTTGAGAGTACAGATGATTTTATGGATTATTTTGAAATGATGGGATTACTTTGTGCCCATTGTATGAGAGTTCTTAGTCAGGAAAATGTAATGCGCATTCCAGATAAGTATCTTCTCATGCGATGGTCTACCAGAGCAAAGAGGGATATTTACATCGATAATGCATATATAAAATTAAGAGATGTCGCGCAGGATGGAAATCTCGGCATTATTTTTTGAAACCACGAGTGATATGCATATCAAATAAGTTACAGGTAATAATAGGAGGACTATATGCTTCAATCCTTAAAATTATACGACGATGTCGACTCTATACTTGTGAGAATTCTCTTCCGGTGATGAGCGGTAAGAAGAAGAAGTCCACGACAAGGGAAAAGACATGTTAAAGGATCTAGTAAAGCAACGTCCAAAGGGTGTTTCCAACGCAAGGCTTAAGGGATATTGGGAGAGATCCAAGAAAGCCAAGAGTAATTCTCTATTTGCCTCTTAATTTGTAGTATTTAAAAACATTCGCTAATCTTAAAACCATCATATTTTTTAGTTACGAAACCAAAGTTCAAACCGATAGTGTCGTGTTCACACCCCTTACAACACCTTTCTCTATGCGAGTGTTTTTCGAGAATGTATAGAATAGCACACATCGATGCTGCTAAAAATCATTAACTGATACGATGTTCTACCTCAGGAATTCAACTCGAGCTCAACAATCGCTGAAGGGTACACTAAGTTGATGATGGATATTATTACACGAAAATATTTCAATGCATGATATCATTTAGTTATGTGTTCTTCGATGCAATCGCAAAGCTTTAGAGTCTCCAAGATGACTTTCTTTTACTTAACAGGCACACCAGCAGTCTCACCTACGCGATTCGGTTAGGAAGACTACCTCAGAGTTGCGGCATTAGTATGGCCTTCTCATGCTCCAGACTATGCAATCATTTCTTTGTCAGGATGACTTTCTTCTTCGGCTTTATTCAAAGCGTCTATTATTATAAAATGCCGAAAGCTCTATACTCATAGGAGAGTACAGAAAGTACATAACTTTGTAATCCTTAAACGTGGCAACTAAATCTCTCATATTTTACCAAATTGTATTTGATTGATGAGTCTACCTTGCTACGAGAATGAGTGATTTACATTGGAGGCATTACATTGTTTGATATATGTACTCTATAAAGTACTCTACATTTTATGGAAAAAAAAAGCATGATTTATTATATTAGTCCGACGATATTTTAAGATAGGATAAATCTTGAAACTACGATTTTATTTTAAAAATATAATACATCAATTCTTAATAAACTTTTATAGTATTCTCATACCAAAATAATTGAATTTTGGTGAATATATATCATCTAAATTTTTATGTTATCATATATTATTTATAAATTAACTATTATTATGTAATAATTATTAAAAGTGTTGATTAAATGGGACATATTTATCATGTGAGTACTTTCCATGCTAATTATATATAATCATATAGATTACCACCAATCAAACTTCGAGGTAAAGTAAATTTTAGCTTCATTTTCATTTGATCGAATTTAAAATATGATATAAATTGAGAGAGAGAGAGTATAGAGTATAAGAGAGAGAAAGCAAGAGTACGAGAGAGAATGCAGAGAGTGCAGAAAAGTACAAGATAGACAGAGAGTACAAAGAGTATAAACATGCAAAACTGCTCATAAAACTCATAAAAAGGCAACCCAGTAGTATCCAACTTGCTTTAAGGTTATAGTGAACAATTCCTCTTAGGTTTGGAAACTTAAATGCCATGGATTTCTTGATTAGTAGGAAGCACACTATATATTCTTAATAATAGAATCAAAGGAAAAGAAAATAAGTTCACACTTCTCCAAATTAAGAAATTTATGACTTTATGTCCTTTGTTTGGTTGAACTAATAAATTAGATTATTAAAATAGTATTGATTAAAATATAGCGAAAGTCATTTATATCATTATTAAAAAAAATTGATGGGTCTAAAATAGTTTATTTCTTAAAATACAAATTGTAGCAACTTACTTGGTCACACAATGTAAAAGAAAGAGCAATGAATCATATCGAATCCAATTCCACTGATATAAATCAAGTTAAAACTCCCAAGTAACCAAGTGCATGGTTCATTATCTAAGCTTGCACTTCTATATTTTTTTTCAATAGGAAAAATGCCAAATTTTTTGCACCTGGTTTAATATTTTTGTTCCCTTTTCCCTTGGTTAAACTATTCTTTCACAACTCCATTTGAATTAACCATCCTTTGTTATTTCTTAATCAAATAGCAAAGGTTCTCTAAATAGCTATGGGTGGCTGGCTTTTATTCTTTTGTATCTTCTCTCTTTACTCATCTTTCACCCTCTGAAGTGCAAGACTTGCTCCTCATTTTTGAAACCCAATCAAGGCGTTAATTTAGGTGGTTGGCTTGTCACCGAGGGTTGGATCACACCTAGTTTGCTTGATAATAATCAGTTAATAAAGATATATTGGTAATGCTTTGATAGTTTTCTTATTTTTCATCCATTGCTCTTCCTTCCAGTTCAGTACCATATATAAATATCTCATTTGTTTTCTTATCTTTTAGGATGGAACTCAAATTCAACTCAGTCAGAACATAAAACAATTATCTCAGAAAATCCATGGCATTTAAGCATAGATGGCATAAATAGACACGTAAAGATGAATAATAAAAGATCCAAACTGTTGCACAGATAATATTGAAAAAAAAATTATTTCCTACTTATCAACCAACTTGCTGCATGTGTTCTCTGCCCAATAATATTGAAAAAAAAAAGAAATACCCTGTAATTATTTCTACTTATCAAACTTTAAATGTGTTCTTAGCTTGGTTTTTTTCATTCCCAAACAAAAGATAGCATAAACGAACTCTAAAGCTTCATCTTCTTAGGCCAATCTTGGTGGTCAACCCAGTTAACTGGGGATTTCCTAATTGCTACCTCCATGTACTTATAGATAAACATCCAGTCAACATTTATCTTGACGACCCACTCACCATTTTGATTGGCCATTTTGTGGGATCACTCACAAAAGACTGGCCAGCATCTTCAATAAATAATTTGATCTGAAAAGCAAGAAGTATAGTCAATAAGGGGGTTAAAAAAAATAAGTTTACGAAAACCAAATTGAAAATAACTCTTACAATCTCTCGAAGAATGGCCTTATGGGTTGATTTTGGTAACGAGTCATAAAAATACTAGGCCCCTAGCTTAATATGCCCAACCAAGAGTGTCAAGTGTTGATTATATATAAAGAAGAGTAGCTTGACATAATCGTCTGTGACATCTTGGATGAATATTTTTTCCTTGTAGGCCATATTTTGTATAGCTAAGAAAAGAAGAGAATATTTTAAATTGTAGTTTCCATCTATACAAATAATGATTGAATTATAATACCTGCATATTTGTGGGGTAACTTACCCAAGCATAAGATGTACAAATAGGGGACATATAGCCGGACGAGGTACTCCTCCAATAAGAAGGCGACGGCATCAATGTGTGCATCTGAGAGATATTGATCTGTCAACGCAACTCATCGATCTGCCCTCGTGCAATAATGATATTTCTAGCCGCTAATACTGTATCACCCCTACAAGTGATAAATATTAAAGTGATCTTAATTAAATGAATAAGTTATTTTATGTATGAAGGAGCTGATTGAAGATTGACTTACTTGTTCTCGAATCGGGAGCATGACGTGTCAATAAGATGAAGCATCGGCTTAGGCAAAACAGCTCTAGATGAGAACTCAACAAAATGATGTGCCTCTGCTGGCTGCAACAAAATTACTGAATGAAAGTTAGTGATGAAGAGCTAGATTCACTATGAATTAAGGATCGATCTACTGAGATGATTCATACCTCCGACTGATGCTCCTCCATCATAACGATAGTAGTTAATAATCTTTATCGCTCATCTTTGAACCTATAAAAAATTTTAGTGAAATCTATTTCTATTATCTCAAATTTAAAAGAAAGTAACTTAATACCTCTGTTGTCGGCTTCTCATCTTGAGTGAAGGCCACCACATCACTTATTCTTGCACGTGACTTCCTATAAGTGTGTGTGAAGGGGGAACTAACAATTTTTCTCTTCCTTATCTGCCGAGCTTTCACACCATACTCAATGCTACCGATTAAAAGTTTCAGAGCATCTTCATGTGCATTGGAAGCCTCCACAATAGCTTCCCCTATGGTAGACTCAACAGGGGCTTCCCTAGTGAAGGCTACCTCAAGGGCTTCCCAAGTGGAAGTATCCAGGGGCATCACCTTCCCAAGTGGAAGTATCCATAGGCAAGCCTACCCAAGTGGAAGTATCCAGGGGCGCCTCAGGGAAGTATCCACAAGGGCATCGCCTTCCCAAGTGGAAGTATCCACTGTGGGCAGAATGTAGTTGCCTCCACGGGATGGTAGGACCCCGCCCAGAAGAACCTCCTCGATAGGAACCAAAATCAAACCCATCCATTCTCTATCATTATTGCTTGAAAAGAAGATACTACATCTTTCAAGTCTCTAAAACCTATAAGTATCCTCTCCACCGTAGAGCCTTTTGTTGGGGTAGTAGCAGAGGGCAGGCTAGATACACTGGATGAGGGAGAATATCGAGGAGAGACATATGGAGATTCAATGGGGGCTGAACTCAGTAGACTTAGAATGGGATTTCTATCTGCTCAACATGTATCATGTGGGGAAAATGATTCAAGGAGCCAGGTCTCCTCTTCTGATATGTCCTCGAATGAAAGGCAGTCATGTGTTAAACCGATAAGAAAATGTGATGACTACAACATAAATAAATACATAATTATAAAAATTAAGTAATATTATTATATGTCACCTGGTGTCCTCCTAAATCAGTGAAGGCTTCATCTGAAACTTTATTTTCGCCATCGCAAAGATAATGGCTTTGAAATGGAGATGGCCTCATGATGCTTATGTGCCAAATCTACAATTAATATTTATGTAAGTTAATTTTAATGCATCAAATAATACATAACAAGATATAAAATATACCATAAGAAGAGTGACAAATCCACTCATGTATGGGGTCCTCACGGGTATGAATCTTTGATGTAATACCATCAAATTGTGAAAGTAGAGAAAAGCTACCGCCAAGTTGTATTCAAAAAATTTATCATGTCATTAGTAGGCAATCAATTTAGATGCTATAGTTGTGATATACAAAAAAAGATTTGATAGCGAGAAAATATATATATGTACAAAGCGTATACAAGCAACGAATATCTGCTTGCTCAAGCATAGTATTATAGTCCACTGAATCGACAGCGGGGATTTACGCCATAAGACCTTCACCCTCTGTTTGGCATCCCTACAATTAATGCTTTATCGGGGTGAAACAATATGCTTGTCCGGAAAGAAAGCTTGTTTCTCTATCTCCCGGAAGAGGCGATTGAATGGTAAGTCTTTTACGTGAGTCTAATGAATTGATGCGGATGAAGCCTCTTTAAAATGTCAATGGCTTCATTAGTAAATCGTCTGTTGCAATATTATCGAACATCATTCTACGGTGGTAGGCTGCATCTCAGTTATCCTTTTCCCATATATTATAAACTTCAAAATGAAAAGTCAGGTAATGAATATAATCTGAACAACCAGGCCAAAGAAAGAAACTGGAAAAAAATATCCACAAAATAATCTGTACTCTCAAGAGAGTATAGAGAGTACATATACAAAATAACACTACTAAATCATCTAACATCCCACCAAATTTCTTCCAATGTAATGTAATGAACAATCGGTCAAAGAAAGCTGAAAAAAATATCCATAAATCATCTATACTCTCAAGAGTACAGAGTCTGGATGCAAAATAACTAAAAATTAACCAAACAACTCTAAATTATTTTATGAATTGAATGGACATATTTCCCCAAAGCCAAAGCGAAAAAAATGTTAAATCATCACTCTCAAGAGAGTAAGAGATATGATACAAAATAACACTACTAAACTAACCAAACAGCCACCAAATTGCTTCCACTGGAATGTAATGAATATAATTTGAACAACCAAGCCAAAGAAAGAAACTAAAAAAATGTCCACAAAATCATCTGTACTCTCAGTACAAAGAATACAGTCTGAAAAACACTACTAAACCAACCAAACACCCAAATTATTTCCACTAATGTAATGAACATAATCGAACAACCAGCCAAAGAAAAATAGGAAAAATGTCCACAAATCATTTGTACTCTCGAGAGTACATGGAAATCTGATACAAAATAAAACTAAAAACTAACCAAATAGTCTCCAAATTATTCACGATGAATGTAATGAACATATTTCCCCAAAGGCCAAATAAATTGGAAAATATTCACAAAATCATCTATACTCTCAAGAGAGAGTCTGATGCAAAATAATACTACTAAACCAACAAATAGCCACCAAATTTCTTCCGGAATGTAATGAACATAATCAACAATCGGGCCAAAGAAAGCGAGAAAAAATGTCACAAATTATCTCTCAAGAGAGTACAGTCTGATGCAAAATAAATACTAAACCAAACAAATACCAAATTACTTCCACTGAATGTAATGATATAATCACACAGGCCAAAGAAAGCGGGAAAAATGTCCACAAATTTTTTTTACTCTCGAGAGTATAGAATGCGGATGCAAAATAAAACTAAAAAACCAACCAAACGACCTCCAAATTATTCACGATGAATTCTGATGAACATATTTCCCCAACCAGCCAAAAAACTAGAAAAATATCCACAAAGTATGTACTCTCGAGAGTACATAGAGTATGATGCAAAATAACACTACTAAACTAACAAACCAAATTGCTTCCACTGGAATGTAATGAATAATCGAACAACCAAGCCAAAGAAAGAAATAAGAAAAATATCTACAACCGTCATTACTCTCGAGAGTACGAGAATCTGAATGCAAAATAACACTACTAAACCAAACAGCCACCAAATTGCTTCCACTGGAATGTAATGAACATAATCTGAACAACCAGACCAAAGAAATAAACAGGAAAAAATGTCCACAAATCATATGTACTCTCAAGAGAGTACAGATGTAAAATAAAACTAAAAAACCAACCAAACAACCTCCAAATTATTCCTGATGAATTGCAATGAACATATTTTCCTCTAGGTAAAAGCTGGAAAAATATCCATTATGTCTCGAGAGTCTGATCTGAGATGCAAAATAACTTAAACCATCCAACATCCCACCAAATTATTTCCAATGTAATGTAATGAACATAATTTGAACAACCGAACAAAGAAACTTAAAAAATGTCCACAAAATTATTTGTACTCTGAGAGTGCAGTACAAATGCAAAATAACACTTAAAACCAACCAAATAATCTCCAAATTATTTCTCATGGATTCTGAACATATTTCCCTTAACCAAAGCCAAAGCGAAAAAAAATATCCAAATCATCACTCTGAGAGTACGAAGTACTGATGCAAAATAATACTAAAAAATCAACCAAATAATCTTCAAAACCAACTGAACATATTTCCCTTCCAAAGCTGAAAAATATATCTCAACATAATCTAAACAAAAGAAAGCGAAAAAAATATTCAAAATCATATCTCAAGAGAGTGCAGTCTGAGATGCAAAATAACACTATTAAATCATCTAACATCCCACCAAATTACTTCCAATATAATGTAATGAACATAATCTGAACAAAGCCAAAAAAGCTGAAAAAAATATCCACAAATCATCTGTACTCTCAAGAGAGTACATAGAGTACAAATGTAAAATAACACTACTAAACCAACCAAGCAGCCACCAAATTACTTTCAATGTAATGTAATGAACATATTGTGAACAACCAGCCAAAGCGAAAAAATATCCATAAAATTATCTCCTCTCAAGAGAGAGAATCTGAATCAAATAATACTACTAAACCAACTAAATAACCACCAAATTGCTTTCACTGGAATCTAATGAACATAATCTAAACAACCAGACCAAAGAAAGAAACAGGAAAAAATGTCCACAAATTATCTGTACTCTCAAGAGAGTACAAATGTAAAATAACATTACTAAATCATCCAATATCCCACCAAATTGCTTCCAATGTAATGTAATGAACATAATCAACAACTGCCAGAAAGCTGGAAAAAATGTCCAATCATCACTCTGAGAGTACAGAGTATAGATGCAAAATAACACTAAAAAATAACCAAACGACCTCAAATTATTCTTGATGGATTACAATGAACAAATTTCCTCCAAAGCCAAAGAAAGCGGAAAGAAATGAACAAAATGCTCTGTACTCTCATGAGAGTCGGATCTGCAATCAAACACATAATTTTAATTCCATCAGAACATACTATCATCTAATCGCCACAATTCATCTTGATACATGATCAAACATTCTACCATATGATATCTAAACATTTCACAAAATTTATCGGTTCAAAATTTGAAAATAACGGTGTGTACCATCTTGATAGTACAGAGACTACACATGCAAAATATCTTCAAAAACTACTAAAATACATCTCGTTCATTTAAAGAACTCTAATGTTCTAAAATGTTCACATACTGGACGGTAAGAAGAATAGAGAAAATCCTAAATTCAATAAAATTCAGAAACAGAAGTGTAAATACCTCATGTAGTGGCTTACAATACCTCAATGGAAGTTATTCCGACTTGTTCAAAACCAGGGCGGTTTGGGCGTTCATCGATTGAGCGGGAGATGAGAGCTAGAGCCTTAAACTATACTGGGAGGAATGTCGAACGACGCATGTCTCATTTTTCTTCTCCCGATGTTTAAACAGGCGGGGGGCGGGATAAACGCGTGGTCCGTCCGTCATACCATCGTTAAGTCTAAAATGGAGGGAAAAATCACTGGACACGCGTCGGGCCAGGATTGGAGTCCGTACGTAAAGCTACGTGCGGACTCAGGACGTAATATTTTCTCGGGATGAGGGATGGAAGTGAAAGCTTCGTTCGACTCTATGGATGTATATATAATGTTTATTTTTTTCTTTTTTAAGTGTTTAATCAATTCTAATTCGAATTTCTGTGAAGATAAAATCATATACTTAATATACAGTAGAACCTGTCAAAATTGATACTCGGGACGAGGCATTATATTAACTGGGATATTAATAAAGAGTATCATTTAATTAATTGATTTTTCATTGCTGGTGCGGTTCTACAATTCCGACGCGTTCACGCTAAATAAAGGGAGATCGGTCATCTCTTAGTAAAGTGAGGAGGAAGCAGAATTATAGAAAGATCGATGTTACGCAAGCCATCCACGTTGTTGCTGGACCACCGATGTCAAGCGAGATAATCGAGCGCTTCACCTCGCCATTATCGGTTTGCGGCCGGTGCGACGTTGCTCAATCCGAGGATGCACTCGTTGATCCGGCGTCATCGAGATCGGAGGCCGCAGTTCATGAGCTTCATGGACATTTGCAATCTCATTGTATCCAACGGAGTTAGCTTCTTCAAGCGAGATAGATCGGACCTCCAAGAATGTTAGAAACGCAGTTGGCGTCGAGAACATTTGTGCGAAAACTTAGAAATTCCGGAATAATGCATTCTTGGAGAAACGGTCCCGATGAGGAAGATGTCGGTAACATGGAGCCTTTTTGAAAGTTTAAATAAAGATGTCAAATTTTGTAACAAATATGTAGTTGTTTTTAGTAGTTATCAATATAAAAAATTTTTGGGACTGGCGGCAGAGTATTAATTATTGACTTTGGGAGATTTATTAATAAATATATGAGGCCCGAGCTGGGACTGAGCCATTAGTATTAACTATTAGAGGTTATTGACTTAGGCATTATCAACTTAGATAGGTTCTACTGAATATGTCAATCTTAGATTATTTCTATATTTTGGACCAACGCTTGTTTCACAATCGAGTGGTGTGGTTCGTCGGCGTCAATTTCAGTTCAAAATTGTACATCATTGCTTTCGATCGCTCGATACTCGTGTAAACTTGTCTAAATCAATTGCGGGCAGTCTCATTTGATTGACTTCATCATTTTGATGCTAATGATCTGCAATTTGGGCATCATTCTCAAACTTTGATACATGGGCTTCTTCTTGATCGATCGATCGTCGGATTGTATAATACATATATATCAATCAAAGCGTTTTGAATCGATAATGTCGGTTTGAGCAAATTCGCGATTACGATGTATTTTAGCTTTTATTTGCACGATATTACATTCAGTTGTTTTCTGGACTTGCATGTATGGAGGTCAACATTAATGATGCCATACAATTTACCATGTTGTTCTAATAGCTAAGGAAATGCATCACTTGAATACTGTAGTTTAAGTTTCATCAATTTTAATGATAATGTAATCATGTCTTAAGCATGTGGATTATGTGAGAATGATCAAATCAGATATATAATTCTTGAAAAGTCTAATTTTTTTCTCTCAATTCATCACTCAAAACAATTCTATATGCGGAGGTATTATCGTGCTATGTATTTGATTATATGTCATTAGAATGTCTGTGCATTAAAATCACAATTATCTTATCATGTAATTGTGAGTCATCGATTATAAAAACTTTAATGCATTTGATTGATGATCAATTCATGTTAGGATATATTGTGATCGTGCATACTATTCATTTTAATGATGATAAATAAAATAGATGATTTTATTCTTGTAACAATATCAATTCTTAACAAGATTAGAAGTGATAAAACTTTTTATAGAAGGAGAAATATTATTTTGCCCACTTTTTTTAAACTATGGTTTTATATAAATTTTAAAATTCACATTTGTTTGTGAGCTATAATAAAATATAAGAAAGAAATGTAGATTGAATTTTTATTTAATTTTAATATAATTTAACTATGTGAAAACTACATAAATGATATGACAATATATAAATATTTTAAGGATTTAATTTTACCCATTAATTGAATCAGTCAAAATCACCTAATAAGTGCAATTTGTTTGCTAGTAAGCCTCCTCATTTGAAACCACAATTATTTCATGCTGTTAAAATCATCCATATATATATATATATATATATATATATATATATATATATATATATATATATATATATAAACAAACAATCTAAAATGGACAATTAATATTGATCTTACTTTTAAATTTTCTACAATAAAATTTTATTTATGTGATTTTTATATATACAAATCACATACTGTAGTTTTCAAACAACTGAATTTCATTTTTTTTTTATTATTTTATGTTGAATTTTGATGATGTTACATGTAGTTGTGCTTATCCAATTTGCTAGTTTTTAATTTTTTTATTTTATCACTCTGTTTGTCCCAGCTGAATTAATAAACATTAAAATTGCGAATTCAATGCACAACCTTTAGGACTTCTCTATTATTTCTTATTATTTGACGGAATTATTTTGCAGGTTAAATATATTTTATTTTCTGTAAGCCATATTAGCCTATTGGTTGAGAACTTTGATTTTCAACCAAGAAATTTTAGGCTTAAATTTTTACACATGCCTTATATATGTGAGTTTATGATTAAATTTATGAGTTATGATTTTTAAAAGACTGTGATGTTAAACTTTTTATAATATGGGATATAATTTAGTTTGATAAAATGATTACTTATATATCTTATTTAATTGGATCTATTTTAATTATTTTTTTACTATAATTTTTATTTTATTTATTATTTAATTTAACAATACTATACTTAATTATAAAATCCAAGATGCATATCAGAAATGAATCAAATTTATCAAATTTATGGAACCCAACGTGCATATTTTCAGAAGACGGTCGTTCTGGTTATTATTTAATGGCACTGCCGGTTGAAATTCTTTTGAAGGATCATGGATTGCTTGAAGTCAAAGATTAAATTAAAAACAAAAGTTTTATTTTCTTATTCAAAATAAGTCTGAATTTTTTTTTTTCAAGCAATCAATTGAGACTTAAACTGGTTCTGCATTTAGAATCTGTAAAAGAAATTTATATCATTGAATTACGAATCTTTTATTGTTGTTTGGTTGTGTGTAAAGTAAAAGCATAAACTATTTTGGTTGGATGAATGTAAATGAAAAGAATACTATATTTAAATTAATTTAGAATTTATTCAGAATTAACGTATTGATAAAAAAATATATATATTAAAATATAAATAAAATTTTTTCTTAACTAAAAAAAAAAAAAGCAATCTATATAATGTATTTGAATATTTAATTATTAATAATTAATTTATAAATTTTAAGATAATTATTAGTATTTATAAATAAAGAAAATTTGAATATTATCATTTTATATCAATATAATAAAATTTAATATATATATATATATATATATATATAATTTTACTATATTAAACATTAATTAATTAAGAATTTTTATTAAATAAATTATTCATGATTTAATATTTATTTATTAAATAATTTTTCTTTAATAAATAATTTATGCTTTAATATTTTTTTTAATTAAATAAAAAAAATTTAATAATTATTTTATTTCTTTTATTTATCGTGAATTATTTATCATCAATTTGAATAAATATAATTATATTTATTAAATCTTAATTAAATTATAATAATATTTATTTTAATTAAAATTAAAATTAATATTATGAGCGAATTCAAAAAAAATTTAAAAAAAGAAAAAAAAAATTCAGGCTCCCTCCGCCCTCCCAAAAGAAAAAAAAAAAATTTCATGCTCCGCGGAAAAAAAAAAATCCATGCGGAAAGAAAAAATTTTTCCCGCTAATTTAGGCGCCGTTCCTCCGTGTAAACGAAATACGCTCGTTTTCGAGCGTATTTCGTTTACATATTAAAAGGAATTGAAATCTTCTTTTCAGTAATTACTCTTAACCAAACACAAAAGAGATTTAGATTACTTTTAAAATAAAAATTCAGACTGCTAAAGCTTTATTATTCATTGCCCCTTTTTGATTCTATAATTTTCTGTTTAAAGCTACTATCTCTGTCAAGATATCGGTAAAACTTTGAATAAAAGAAATGAAAAAGAAAAATCTCAAATATAAGACATAAATTTATATTATTCAGTTAGATCAACATACATCCACTGTAGCATAAAGATTAAAGATTTCACTATATTTAAAAAACAACACATAAAAATATATTATACTTTATATGAATAGAACCAAACCTATTATTGCGGCGTTTTGCTATTAATTCAAGGATAGAGATAGAGAAAGATTCATTGGGGTAAGGCTGTAGTGTGAAGAAAAGTAAGTAAAAGAAAAATTACAATATGGGAGAAGTTTCAAAGTTAAATTCACAGTAAATTTATTGGCCATTTGGGAAGGCGGTGGAACACTGCACAATAGTATCATTTCAGTATTATGTTTCAGTTATATTTTTACTGTATTTGATGAAAAAAATATATTTTTCAAATTTAATTTATCTATATGCGATGATGATCAGATAACTATGATTTAATTTTTTTAAAATAAAAAAAAATTATATATTTATTCGTCTTTGGAAAACCAGTTATATGATAAGTAAAATTTATGCATTGTTGATTAATTATTAATTAAGAAACGAGCAAACGCTCAAAATTTTTTAGCTAAAGCTGGCATAAAGATTCCACTATGTATCCTTTTAGTCTAATCTTCTGAATTCTGGAGAAAGGGAATTGTGTACATGAACGATCGGTGTAATGGTTGTGATGTTGGAGATGTGAATTTATAATTAATTGATGGCGGTACAATATGATCTTGCTGATCTTGCTTTAGAACTTTTTCTTCCTCCCTTCACTTTTATCTTCTTCCTCGATGGACTCTTCTCTTTCCTTCTTGCTTTAGCCTTCTTCTTCACTTGCTTGGACTCTTTCTTCTTCTTTCTTTCGGGTTCTTGTTCTTCACAAACTTCCTTCATCTTCACTTCTTGACTTCTTCACTTTTTTACTTTGCAAATAGCAGAGAGGTGGGGCTATTTATAGATGGGAGGAGGGTAATCTAGTAAACTCATGAAGGCCCTCACTCCCGATCGGACGGTCAGGACTCCGATCATTTGATGTATTTTGAGCATTTGGATGCCCAAATGAAGTGAATTATGAGATCTTAGGCTCATTAGATCCATTTCGTCGAGCCTTCGATTTGTATAAACACTCCACATTTGAGAGCTTTTTTTGGGATTTATGATTAATAGAAGATTTAATGATATTTTAAGTCTTGATCGATTTGTTTACTCAAAATCATATCGCTTTCATCAATTTGTCTTTATTTGGTGGTATTTTGAGTATCAATATTCATTAAATTTTTTTAAATAATAATTTATTCTTTAATAATAATAATAATAATAATAATAATAATAATATTATTATTATTATTATTATTATTATTTCTTCATATAACTATAATTATTTCAAATAAAAGAACTAAATTCTAGACAATGAGGAAATGTTACAAGAATCTGAGAAGGTCAGGTACAATTTTATCCTCCCTGTCCAATGTTCATCTGTCCAAGAGCCAAGAGTCCATTCTCATAATCTCATTTTAAAAGGCTCGGTATTTATAGCCTTACGTGCAACTTAGCATTATCTTTTTTTCATAGTTTTAAGTAGGATCGTAAAAAAAAATTTGTTGTTTTAGAATATCTCATATTCTGTTCATTAACTAAATAGTAGATATGAGATATTTATTTCCGATATATGAACGAGCGTGAATAATCATTTGTTCGATCGTGTTCAATTTGATTTAGCTCGAAATAAAAAATTAAATTATTATTATTATTATTATTATTATTATTTTATTACTATTATTTTTATTTATTACTATTATTTATTACTGCTACTACTACTACTATTATTATTATTATTATATATACATACAAACATATATACATATAACATGGTTTAATAGTTAAAATTTTTGTTATACGAAGATTGGTACAGGTTAATCCTTCCTCATAATTTTGATTACATTTACCAATTTTGAGCTAGAAGCGACACGAAATTTATTTATCTAACAAAATAATTTTAAATGGCCAAATCAAATAATAGTTACTTTTATATCGACTCATTTATACCTGATTTTAAGTGAGTTATGATAGTTCCTCTAGTGATGAGTGGACTTTGTGCTGACGATCAGTTGAGGATAATTGTACTATTTTCATCGAATCAATTGAATAACAACAATAAAGGAGGTGATACTATCAAATTGGAGTTAAAATTAAAGTTTAAAGTTTTATATTTATAATTTTGAAATCTTTTGTTCATCATGATGATTATCATAACGAAGGCATCAAATTATTGAAATAGACTAATGGTCCTATATGTTCTCAATTGGTTTGCATATATATAGTAGTTTAGTTACCCGTCTTAATCGAAGAAGAATTAAACATTGAATAAATATAATAATTTTTTTGTATATAAAATATATTTTATTTTTTAAAGTTAATGATAATGATATTTTTAGATATAAATTAAAAAAAAATTAAATGTTATATTTATAAATATTAAATCTATAAATTACTAAAAATTATATAATATTTATTTATATTTATATTGATGCTATATGGATCCTTGTTATAAATTATAGATGCATCATAGTTTAAAACACACCGGAGCCACAACGTATCAGCTCATCCCTTATATTAACCCCATTCACACCTAGCTCTACGTCGCATGAGAAGATGTTGTGGGGACCCCCTATGTCCCCAATAATTCTATTGATGCGGCGTCGCTGCTTTGTTTCTGAGATCGAACGGCCAGAATGACTATGAACAACGGAGGAAGTAATATACCTAAATTAAGGGGTTATTTAGTTGCCTGTATTTGAAATATAGATGTATTTTGCATAATTTTGAATATTTCAAACATTTAATTGCAGTAAAGAAAAAAAATTTTCTATTTAATCTGAAAACATTTCGTGTATTTGGAATTCATTTGAAATTCAAATCTTTAATATATAAAAGTAATCGCGGTGGCGGCCATGCCTTTGCCATGCCTTGTCGGCTATTTTTGCCGCAGCCGACCGCTACGCTTCGCCGCCCGTAGCCATTAGTTGGTACCGTAGATGTTCAAACTTTCGGTTCATTACATTATATTTGTCAAACCAAATAAAAAAAGTCATGAATTTGTAAACTCTAAACCAAATAACTATAAAATAATTCTTTATATTCTATTTTTTTTATATTTCTTTATTGTATTCCAAATATAAGTAACTAAACAGCCCCTAATTATTTGTCTTATCCCAAAAAAAAAAAAAAAAAAAATTGTCGTTGATGGACGGCTTCCACTCGGCTTTAAAAATCGAGGGAAGCCTATCATCACCCGTACAGCAGAGGTCGCTGGATCACTTCTTTGTTCTCACTCGGCCTTATATTTTCTTCCTCCTCCTCAGATCCTCTGCGACGCAGATTTCAGCTTCCGTCCCTGCAATCTACCTGGAGCCATGGCCGAACAGCTCACGGGTGATCAGATCTCAGAGTTCAAGGAGGCATTCAGCTTGTTCGACAAGGATGGAGATGGTTAGCTTTATTTGATTAGAATATCTTCATTGGCTTTTGTATATCCATACGATCTAATATGATTGTTATGTTCTTTGGTCTATTCCGATTGGCTTTTGATATTCTGTTGGGAACTTCACTTCTGTCTATGCTCCGTTAGGGTTTTAGGAATGGATTACGAAATGGATCACGGAAATTAAGGTTTTCACTTTCCTGTTTCATAGGCCTTATTATTGGTTTATTAATTTTGTTTGTTTCATTTTGAGTTGATGTCTCTCTATTGTTTGATATGTGTGGCTAAAGCAATTTGTAGAGATCCAATGGGTTCCGGAACTGTCATTTCCATTTAAGTATAAACATTGAAGGTTTTGACGGCTGAATTGTAATTCTTATAGGGGCATAATTGCGGTAAAGTATTCCCTGTACATGGTGATTATGATTACGGATCCCGTTATTTACCGGACTTTCGCTAGGTTGAATATGTCCTTCATGCTGATTTAGCATTTGATTCTTTCCGATTAAGTGGCTTTACAAGTTTTATCATCTTTTGATATTTTTATAGAACTTTTATCTTTTTTGGCGTTCGTCCTTTCGCAAAAGTGAGTTTTCTCTTCACTGCTACAACAAACAGAAAAAGAAACAACCCAAAAAAGTTTTTTTAGATTGGTTCTTACGTGCTTTCGTATTACGCAGTTGAATAGAGAAAACTGCGTAGCTGTTACTCTCTAAGGATAATTTTTAAAAGCTGCTCACTTCCAAATTATAAAGGACGGGACTCCTACCAACTATTTCTCATAATCTTGGAGTGAATATGTTAATTTTGTTTTGGTGCGTTAAGTACTGATTGCTTACTCACATAGATGCATAACAGCTGGATGATTTTAGTTTTGAATTTTAGATTTAAAGAGGATGTGCCATAGTTTGTGTGTTTTGTCATAGTCATTTCTTGGAAATGTAAGCAATAATGAATTGTGCTTGATAGGCTAAGAGAAAATTCATCAAATCAAGCATGAATCTTGATGCAAGTTTTTAGATCTCAAAGCACCCATGTATTCAAATTAGAAACTTCCAAAATAAACTCGTGGTCATGTGAACTCTATTTTTATTAAACATATAGTCAAAGGAGGCGTTCTTGTAGATGAACCTAACATGTCCAAACATTTTGATTTGAGTTCAAATAAACTTAAATTAAATGCAAAAAATATACTTGCAAACTTCATAAGACCATTTGTGGGCTAAACAACCTCAAATATTTGTGTGCTTATATTCAAAATGTGTCAATTCGAGTTCATTAATACCTAAAGATGTTTGAAAAATATCAAATGATGAGCAGGATAAATCTAATCATGTGGAGTGTCATTATTTTTGATACAAATGTTTAGAATGCTCACTTCATAAATCTATAAATAGATCATGCTGCAGCATAGAGCCCCAAAAAGAAGTCACTAACATCAATCATCTTACACTATCCATCATTTATCATCAAACAATGTCAACATCCACCTCTTGTCAAGCATCACCATCCATCATTCATCGATGCTTACCATTAATGCTATTGACACCATTCATTGTATACAAACTTTGATCCTCATTGTTGACCATTGCCCACTTGTGTTGATATCTCAATTGCAAAGCGATACATATTTTGTCATCATTACCTAAGGTCAACCACTTACCAATGTTTCACATCAACCTTATCGGTTGCTCAGTCTCTCTTTCGAGGAGAAGGATTAAGTTAAACAACCTAATGATGTTAGACATTTAACATTTCTCATCAACTATCGCCCAACACATTAAAGAACTACTTCCAATATATATATAAGTCATCAATATCCAATACTTGCCATCCTAGTCATTGGTCTCTTTTATAAGAAGAATAATTGGGCACAATTGAAAATTACTTAATATTTGACATTTTTTGTTAATCATCATCAAATGTTTACAAATGTTTGATGTTGATCAACCATTGATGTTCAATGCTTGCTTACTTGGCAACGATCTCCCCTCTTATAAGAACTCACTGATTGTCTCTTGACATTCTAAGTTTATTAGCCGCTGATGTTGATATTTACTTTCCTTGTTGACATTCTCCCCTCTTACAAGTAGAACGATATAATAGACCATTGACTATTATCCAACTTCTGACATATTTTGATGTAGTCAATCATTAATGTTCAACACTCATCTTTCTCATTGTTGGTCTTCTTTTCTTTAAGAAAAAACAATTGAAGAGACCATCGATCATCACCAAAAGTCTAATATTTCCTAGTCATCGTTGTTCGATGCTTGCCAATAATTGTCACCTAATGTTTGTCAACTACCAACATTTGAAGTCTGTTTTCTCAATTTCTAGATCTCTTTCTCTTTTAAGGTGAGTAATTGAGATGGCAACCCCACAATTATCTATTGGCAGCTCAAACATCTTAAGACTTTCACTTCCACCATAGAATATACCTTATGCAGTTCAACAACAAGAGGCCTTTATCCTACTATGTGAGGTCGGCTACATGAATCATTCTCCATTGTATACTATTCGTGTCAAATTCTCATGTAATTCTAATAAATTAAGGCCATTTTTTATACATTTTAATCAAGTCATTTTAGGTCTACCTCTACCTTTCTTAATACATCTACTCCTCTAATCTGATCTGGACGGACGACACTTTATATGAAGGGCCTATCTAATCTTACTTGTCACTAAAGCTCCTCCAACCTTTTTTTTCAACATATTTATTTCACATTTTACCTCTAAGAGTAAACCACTCATCCACGAGCATCCTCATCTCTACAACATCTTATGCTTTTCTTGGCCAACATTACCATAAATCATTATAGGTTTTACCACCATCTTATAAAATTTTCGCATAAGTCTAAGCAGTACTTTTCTATTAACAATAGGCTAGATGCATTCCTCC